>JAVTVY010054684.1:0-31804 GCA_036873755.1 Hanleya hanleyi | reverse complement strand
TCATTTCCTTAATAAAGGCCTTGATATAAGACAAGGTTAACCTTATAACTTTTCAATTCATAGTTACAACTTTCCGCTGCCCTAAGACGAAATTATATATGTGTAACAATTAATTTTTTGCTCTGCTGGATCGTCAGAATTTTCAAATACTGACTGTGTGTGGAGTTGTTTGTGTGCAATACTATTGACGAATTATATAAAATAAGGGATTATGTGCGTTAGGGGTTCGCTGTCTTTATTTCTCTTTAAAGTCCAAAATGATGAATAAGGGTGAAAAAGGAAAAAGGTTTTCTTTTAATCTGTAGTCCGACACTGTAACCATTCGGCCAAGCAGCTGTTACAATTATCAAAATGAGGAATCATGTGCCGAATGGCGGTGAACTACACTCTTTCCGAGCATTGCAAGCGTTTTGGAATATTTCAATCTCATGAAAATATGACACCTTTAACCAAAACGATTCTTCAGTATCATTTTGGATCAAACCCACCGCATTTCGATATGTAAGACTCGTTTTGGTTAAAGGTGTCATATTTTATATATGAATGAAATTCCCTTCAAGAATATCGCCAAAAATTGCAAAAACAAACAAATGCTTATTTTCTAATACTCGTAATATTTTTTTGACATCTATTCTCGGTGAAAACTGAGAATATGAAAATTCAGTATTTTCTCTCTCAAGCTAATAACTTTTAAAGTAAACTAGAGGAAATTATATTTTCGGTTTATAAACGCAACACACTAAGGAAAAAAATACGGTCAAACGGAACACCTCCTTATGTGTTTAACATGCATTCGGGGGAAATGCGCTTCACACCAGCTTTCCAAACCTTGTTTACCAAACATTTGTGTGTATACATATTCTATTCTTTAGTGTACCAGTACACTTAGTACGATATTGTTATACTGAGTAACTTTATTTTATGCACCACTACACCCTGAGGGTCTTGGCTGCAGGAGTTCCTAGTGCAAGCTGATCTTTGCTGGCGAATGTATTTTTATTCCGTAGAGAAGAATTCGACCCATACTCATCATACTCATCAGCACTGTGGACGTTTAGCCAGGGATCAATTTGACTCAAACATTGAGCAAGCACGATAAAACATTGCCTAGTATGACGCGCGCCACCTATCCGCATGTGTACCAGCATTTTCAAGAAGATTATTCTATTTCACACTTCAAAATTATTTCCTAATTCATTATGTATTTGTTATAGAGAAAATTGCATTATTGGAAAATTCTGAGAGTCTAACCACATGACAGACCAAATATATATTTTTAGTAAGTATATGTTACTGTGACATAAACAGAGCGGACATATTTGCTTATGTTTTTAAAAAGTGTTGGTAGATCCTGGTCCCAAGATATATAGTGGGAAATTTCACTCCCCGAGACCAAGGATCAGATATCATTAGACTTTGTGAGGTGACTTCACATCTTATGTTGATATGGCGAAACTTAAAAAAAGTTTGTTTGTGGTAACTACACATCAGAATGTCATATCAAGAAAAGATTTTTTTATTGATAGTTCTCACAAAATTACCATTTTTTTCTGGTACATTACGCCACCCTGAATAAAAATGAACACTTCTCTACCTACCGACCCAAATTTTAGTTGAAGGTCTTGTTACCGCAAACAAACATGTTTACAATCATGGTCTCACAAGCGACATTTGCACCAAATGGAGTGTTTAAGCCACTTCCTCCCTGGAAGGCGATCTTCCTGCTAGTCACAGGCCCTCACTACAAGAGTTTTGGGAGGGTTGGAGTGGTTTTAAGGTGAATTGTCTAAATATGAGGTCTCTATACATAACCATATGCTTTTTACCCCTCGGCCAATTTTGGCCAAGGGGTATTGTCGTCGTCTTGTACGTCCGTACGTCTGTACGTGAGCGAGATAGCCGGAAAACGGTTGCACTGATCCTCATGGTACTCATATGAACAGTCACAATCAAAGCGTGACTGAGGTACATCATTTTTAGATGACGACTCTATAACGAATATTATGGATTAAGAATACTGATCAGCGATACGGATTTGATATTTTGGAACATCATGATGTCTTGCCGGCATCATTGGAAATTGTTGACCGCTTCTCTCTTGCAGGAAACAAGCCTATGTTTATGTATACTTTTGTCTTTTTGAATTTGGTGCTAATACTGTTATATGGAAATGGAATAGGTCTTTGGATTATGGACGCGGATATTCTCTAATGGACGACGGCTGGATTATGAATGACGGACTAGACGCTTGTAATTCCAAATTTGGTATGCTTATTTACCAAGTCAAGGACCAGAAACCTATTGAATTGGGACCTGATTGGGTGGAAACCTTGGCGGCCATCTTTAATTTTATGCAAAATGGATAATGATCCATATCTCGAAAACCGTTCAACTGTTCAATACGGGAATTGGTATACATCATCGATACATAAAGCAACTTTCAATGAATTACCAAACTGGCTTTTCTGATTAGCTGGAAACCCTGGAGGCCATCTTTAATTTATGCGAAATCGATAATTATACATATCTCTGTTACCATTCAATTGTTTTATATGAAAGTTGGTATACATCATCGATACATCCAGATACTTTGAATCGGGACCTGACTGACCGAAAAACTTTAGCGGCCATCTTTAATTTATGCAAATACATGTACAAAACCTGCCGGATACTATTATGGTATACATTTCAGTTAACCCACAAACACTAATCATACCCTGATTTAAGATAATTAGGCATGATATGTACGGTAATTATAGTGACTGATAGGTACCTAAAGCTTCATTATTTAAGCAGACTGATAATTGTCCATCCCAGTCATTTGATATTAGAGAAAATCATTGAAATTATAAAATGACATCAAACACTTTTATAAAACTTCATAGTATATTTCCAAAATAAATCTAGAAGTTGATGACATTCAATATTATGTACTGACTAAAAAAGCCTAGTTTATTTTAAATTTGGAACACCATTCAACGATATCTTCATGTACTGTAAACATGGGTTCAAATAGGAACTGAAACAGCTGTTCAGTTGAGCCCACCCTGCAGTGTTAAACATAGGCTATACAGCATACAGTCCCCTATCAATAAAATTCCCATGAATTAGGGAGAGAAAGCACATGGCCTGTAAACTCCAGATAATCGGCTAGAGGCACAAGCTGATATATCAGATTTCTTTGGGCAGTCTGTAACTTAAACTCTCTGTAGTACTGATATGATAACTCCCACTCAATTTTGAAAACTAAATTCAGACAAATAAAGATCTAAATGGATACAAGACTCTTAAAGAGTATGCCTGTCACATCTGGTTTCTCTGGTTGGGCGGTAATCTTGGCGGCCATCTTTAATTTATGCAAAATCTTTAATGATTATCTCTGATACCATTTAAGTGTTCTATGTTAAATTTGGTTTACATCATTGATGTATGAAGAGACTTGCATTAATGAATAATCACATCAGTTCCTCTGAGTGGCGGGAAGGACGGGCGGCCATCTTTAATTTATGCAAAATCATTAATGATCTCTGTCTCTGATACTGTTGAAATGCTCAATGTAAAATTTGGTATACATCATCGATGCATCAACAGATTTATGCAATGAATACCGGTTTCTCTGATTGGATGGTAACCTTAGGGGCCATTTCTAATAGTAAAATTTTTAATACTCTGTATATTTGTCACTTGACTGCTTGGTGTTCCTGACATCTTGGTTCAAATTGAATACATTATGAATGAACCCAGAGCCGAGGGGTTTTCAGATGGGCAGCTTCGTATTTATTTTCACAACAGCGTGTGAAACAACGAGAAATATACGGTTTATCTCCCAACAAAAAAACACCAACATACTCTAGAAGGGTCGCTCAATATATTCCCGTCGGTAAAGTTTTAAATCTGTGTACTTTACAGCTTTGCGGCCGATTCAGCCGACTCACTGTCCATTTTACCCTGTTCACAGAGCTGATGGTCCGCCTTTTCTCAAACCGACTTTTGTGTTAAACAATTATTCGGGAGGAGGGG
The DNA here is from genome assembly GCA_036873755.1 of Hanleya hanleyi. NCBI lineage: Eukaryota > Metazoa > Mollusca > Polyplacophora > Lepidopleurida > Hanleyidae > Hanleya > Hanleya hanleyi. The sequence continues at coordinate 27,784 of JAVTVY010054684.1, read as the reverse complement.
GGGGGGGGGATTATACTCTTCCCCGTGTTTCACAGGAGCTATCATTGACTAAACGATTCTGATTGGTCAGTCGCTTGAAGCCTCCAGCAACGATACATGGAACTACAGTACAAATATGACAGACTTAGCTGTCAGCGAAGTGAAAATGGCCAAGTATATTGCACGCACAGTGTGCCCTAATGTTATCCCGCTTCAGCCAAAATCATCCAATGAAAACGAGCGATCACGGTCACATGGTCGCCCGATATTTTTTCATCCACTGCCGTCGATTGTAATTTGGGTTGAGTAACTAGGTTATCTCCCTTTACATTATTCTTTCTCAAAGCACTCGCGTTGTCTGGCTCGCGTCGATTATTCCTCGGGCTTCATTTTGACAAGTATTTGTAATAAATGTGAGCTTCAGCAGCTGTAGTTCTAAATTAGATAGCATTCGTAATGTGAACAGCTCGTATTCTAAATCAGCGACGATCAACGCAAATGGATATTGCAAATGTGACTTCACACAGAGTGTTTGTTTTTGTTTTTGTTTTTTCGTGAGCAATAACAACATAGGGCCAAAGTTGTTCACAAGAAGCCCTTTATCACATAATTTGCTTATGGACTTTAGCTTGTCCAGAAAAGGTCTTCAGCGGGATGAATTCGTTACACGGTTTGTCAGTGAACCAATACAATTTTACTGACCCCGTATTGGGTCACTGACAACCCGTGTAGCTAACAATATCCTACATAAGGGACTGCCTAACATGCTGCGATTATGTGATGTCCATAGTTAACCAGGATAAATTCAGATGATCAGGCTTTGTCTATATTAATTTATGTAACAGAAATGGTTAATGGGAAACAACATTTGGGCCCTGGATATTTTTTTCAGATACGGTTACCACACCACATTCCAAAATTGTCTATTGTAACAGTAATTCTTCATCGTAACATGACATCATTTTCATCAAGAGGGAACAAAATATGTCTCAGGCATCAGGGGGAGGGTTTTAATACATGAGCCTACCTGCTTTGTTGTGTTTCAGTTAAAGTATTCTGTGTGCTGAAATCATTGGAGCCTTGATGGGGAAGGTGTATCAGAGAATAATGTATATGTGATCTGGTCCCTGCTGTGGTCAATGCAAGTCGGACAGAAAACAATTCATTGTTGAATAAATTAGTGATTGAATAAAATGACTTTATGTCTTTTGTGATTTTCAGTCAAAATCTAATTCGTTTGATCTCCTTATTTTAAATTGATTTTCTGATTATCTAATCATTTGGATTATATACCTACCTACCAAAACAATAAGCCAGGTGCTACCTCTCCTATTTGTCGTCATGCTTTCACCGTTCACATCTGAAAGTTGCAAATTTGATTTTATCGCCTGGACTCTTGAATGGGTACTTCCATGAAGGGTAGCCGGAGGCTTCACGCGACTAGCCAATCAGAATCAAAGTTGGTTTGAGAAAGGCAGACTAAATCAGACAGTAAGCTTCGATTTTGAATCGCCCAATTGGCAAAGGTGTAAAAGTACACACATCTAATTATTTGACGATAGGAATATATAGATCAACACTTGCAGAATATGCTGGGGGGATTTGTTTTGAGGTTAACCGTTTATTTTACGTTTCACACCTTGGTGTGTGTATAATATATAAAGTATATAATATGTAAAGATGATGTATTTCGGCACTTTGTTCTAAAGTCCCCCCCCCCCCAACATGCACCCACTTATTTTTGAGGACCTGTGCTACTGGTGAAAACATTTTACATTGGCGTTGAAAAAGGATGCCGTGCTATTCTCGCAGACCCTGTTTTATTATACAGTCATTCTGTTAAAGACATTATCATTTGTAAATATTCTGTGCTGTCACAATGGCGTATAACATGTATGTGTCCTCCTTCTCCCCCAATCCAACACTCTTAAAACGCTAATGTTAGATTTAACATCTAAAGTGTTGGAGGAGGGAAAGCACTTAGAAAGTGCTGTATTCACCACTTTTAAGTGTTGTATTCACCACATTTAAGTGTTGGATACAACAGCTTAAAATGTTGCATTTAACACTTATATGTGATAAATACAACATTTTCTAAACGCTTTCCCTCCTCCAACACTTTAGATGTGAAATCTAACATTAGCGTTTTGAGAGTGAAGGTAGAGTTTAGATTGTAAGTATGTTGATTTATTTTAGTTAAGAACCGTTAGATTTCATGTTTTCAATTTACGCAGGTAATAAAGGTAATACCTGTTGTGAATTGGTTTTAATGGAAGTTCTCGCCTCAAATACTTTGTGAAACATATAACACAGGAAAATGTCACAAGAGGATGATTTATTTATTTATGTATTTTGTGATACCATCCTTTGCAATTTTAATTTTGCGGTTGCTAGATTACTCATGTGTGTTGCGAAATTCAGCTGCCATACCGATCAAAATATTGTAAGAATAGATCTACGGGTAAACTATTAATCTACATATTTCTGGCATTCCAATTCAAAAAGTGTTTCATCCCTTTTCAAGGGAGGTCTGAATGAAATATATTCGAAAGCTTCTGAAAAGAAAATACGTTTGCTTGCTGGATAGTTAAAAACATTTTAATTCCGAATCAGTTCCAAGTTCAGTAATTATATCATAGTTGGCAAGTCTAATTTGTTGTGGCGCGTTGATCGCTGATTGTTGCAGGAAAGTCCTTTGAGTTTTCTTTCTTCTGTTTCTTCAACAATCTGAACGGGACAAGTGAGTAACTAGTTATTTTGGAAAAAATAGCTCATTAGTGTATAGAATATATGAAGAAACATAATCAAAGTCTTTGACGTATAGTCTCAAATATCAATTTACGGCATATCGCGTTGGACACACTGGCTTTCGTTTCACGCGAAGTTAAGGGGTTAGATAAAAGGGATGTAAATGGCATGACCATGTTATTCTTATTTACAATGTACCTCTTATTTGGCCCAAGTCAACCTTGCCGCCCCAAAACAAACTTCCGTGCAAGCCATTGGTCACTGCTTTTCTAATGTAAACATCTGAGAAGGGCTGTCAATGTTATGCATTGCATCATGGGTTGTTTTGGGGCGGCAAGGTTTACTTGGGCCTATTATTTCTACCTACCTTGCCACTGAAAATATGTCTTTCCCTGTCGGCCTACATCATGTTTGGGAATATGGTTTTTCTTTGCCTTACGCTGCACCAATCCAATGAGGTGGACAATACATATTGATCGATCGAACACCGCCCGCCGCCAAGTATCTCAAGCATAAGAGAACAAACAGCATTTCTGGGATATAACACCATTTGGCATTTTACTTGTAGCACCAGTGATAGATACCCAACAGTCTCAAAAGTGTATTTACAGATCAACAACAACAATAAATTAGTTAATCCAGGGTTGTTGTTGTTGTTGTTGTTGTTACAGAGTATTTTTGAAATTGCTGACAAGCGTATGCCGAAGAAAAAGAATTTGTATGTGCAGTGGATTTAGTTTCTGGACTTCCAATGTTAAACTGGACGTTTCTGAACGTGTAAATGTTAAATATTGTGGTGCAAGGCTGTAAACCTAACAATAAAGTGAAAACATTAAAATTCGGCTGTGTCAATTTTGGTCAGTCAAAATTACCCGAAATATGGAATAAACCCCTGCAAAATACAATAAAAAGATATACAGGGGTAAAAGCGTTCGGTGTCCGGCTTTTCACGTATATTATCATTCTATTAGCGTTTGAAACGGGTTTCAATAGCGTTCTGAACGCGTTATGTATTCGTTTCGTTTGCTCCTCAGAGAACGTGTTTATACCTGGCAAACGCGTTTGATCATCGGTATGTTCAGTTATCTTTCGTTTCGTTTGGCTTAAAACGCATTTCACGAACGCGTTTATGAACGCGTTTTGGAAACCCGTTTCGAAACGCGTTTCGGAATGTGTTTTCTTGTTGTTGTTGTTAAATAAGCATCACCGTCCACACCACGGTTGCTTCGTCGGGTGAGAATACTATTTGGTCTGTTTTTTATTATTTATGCAATGGTTTGGCGACTGAGTGTTGATCAAAAGCCGCATGGAGTCAAGGTCAGGCGAAACGCTTTATCGGTTCGGTATCACACGCCTGACTAATCATTTCGCTTGGTACGGGAAGACAAACATTGTTTCGCTTGGTGAACGAAGAGTTAAGCTTGCGTTTAAAACGCGTTTTGGAAACGTGTTTCGTAACTCGTTTTATTGTTGTTGTTGTTTAATAAGCATTACCGTCCACACCAGGGTTGCTTCGTCGGGCGAGAATACTATTTGGTCTGTTTTTTTCTTTGTACAACGGTTTGGCGACTGAGTGTTGATCAAAAGCTGCATGGAGTCAAGGTCAGGCGAAGCGCTTTTTCGGCTCGGTATCACATGCCTGACTAATCATTTCGCTTGGTACGGGAAGACATATTGTTTCGCTTGGTGAACGAAAAGATTTAAGCTTAGCGCAATATATAAACGAAACGAATTACCGGACACAGAACGTTTTTACCCTTTTATATTAAAGGCTATGTCACATATATTTATAACACAGGGATTATAATAGCAGCTGGGAAAAGCCCCGACACGTGGGCTTCCTGGCCTGGTTTGCAAAATAAAAACACAAATTTACACGAGTCAAACGAAAAGAGAAACACGTTTATAAAACGCATTGACAAATGCGTTTATAAACGCGTTTCGATCACAGTAAACGCGTTTGACGAGGGAAACGCGTTTTGATCAAATAAAAATTAAGCATATTGAAAGCGTTTCGTTTCCTATAATCGTTTGGTAAGCGTTTGAAACGCGTTTACATTTCGTTCCGTTCGCTTTTCATTAGGTCAAACTAAACGAAAATAACCGGACGCCGAATGCTTTTACCCCTGTATTATCAAACAAATATTGGTAAGGGCTATTGATTTTCAGCGGAATAGTTGGCAATTATATGTAAAGAACAAAATCAGATTTGGGAAATTGTTCAAAATTTATTGTCAACTACTTGGCTGAAAAAGGGATTGTCCTTACCAATATTTGTATGATAATCTTTCTTTTTCTGTATTTTGCAGGAGCTTATTCCATATAATTTGGATTGACAAAAAGGGACACGGCTTAATTGTAGCGTTTTCACGTTATTATTAGGTTATAGTCTTGCGCACTCAATATTCAACATTCACACATATCCAGGATCTAAATGCACTCCACGTACAATACCATTTTCTTCATATTCTTTCAACAGTTTCCATAATACTCTGCAAGAACAACAATACTAGGTTCAATAACACCTTGTACCACTGTCATTCATTTAGATACAAGCTGGAGCTCCCATGAGTAGAGCAATGTTTATTTCCAAGAGATGCTTCACCCATGTCGAAGAGATTTAAGAAAGCAAAACATTTCTAAAAAGATCAGCTACCGTAACCAATCTCCGTAAACTCAGATATAATATCACGGAATATTATATCTGAATTCAGCCCTATATAAATCCCATGCGTATTTGAAACTATATTTGTTGGCCAATCAGGTGGCTAGCTTGTTGAAATCACGCCAACAGTAATTACACACGGTAGCATGTTGACTAATTTTTAAACACTATTGGGAAACAGTATCCACATATGGGGCCATTTCCATACGGCCTGCATGGTAAACAGTAAAGATCAAAGAGTTCACTCCCGTCGAGAAGTCTGGCTTTGTTAGGGGGTAGAAAATATCAAAAGATTGTGCCGCGCGAATATGTTAATCTCTGTGAAGTAAGCGTCAATCATTGTCAGAGAGAAAAATAAAAAATTGTCTTGAGTGGCTTATTATGGGATCTCGCAGAATATCGGCGGACATTGCGCACTAAGTTTTCATAGCGTTACGTCTAGATGGTATTCCCCTGATTTACCATCTTTGTTTACCTAGATTGCTACCGTAACTTATGTAGCATTTACAGTATAATGGGAAATATTTAGAAAATGTGTGTGTTTGAAATCTCCAACAGTACTTTGCAGCGTTCGAAATGGCGGCTTGCTATTGGCTAAAAGCAGGCCAAAATTTTGACAAAGCAGGCGATGTGGAAAATGACCTGCTAAGAAAAAAAATCTCGACCGAAAGTAGCAGGCCATAATTTTCCTGGCCATTCCTTAGTTTCCTACCTATATATAATTTTGTTTCCGTTGCACACAACGTAAATTGAATTCTTCGTGGGCGATATCATCGTACAAATACTCCACTAAAAAAATAAAATCTGCAGAACAAGGCAGCGGTCGAAATAACGCCTGCCTACCTGCCGCCGCCGGCAAGTGAATTTCTCCCGTGACAAGTTGCAAAAAAAATCTATCTGTCGCATGCGGAAAGTAGGATTTCATCCAGCAAAAACGATAAAATGCGATCAATTTTCGTCAATACCTTTTAGGAGTCTAGATCTATCTGAAGCAACTGACAATCCAAGAAATAATCCATTGAAAATTTATTCCAAGCCGATCTTTGGCCATTGTTGTTGGATTTCCCGCGCCAATTTCACTTCCGGTTGCTGCGCGTCAATTCATGCGCGGTGGTCCGGTGCATGCAAAAGTCGGACCTGTTACGAAACGGAATCGGACTATCTGTTGTTTTTTTTCCAGTTGGTACCGATGGTAAATAATATTGTTGGCCTCTTTTCCTGGGCTTCTATTCACAAGCTGAAGTTTTTCAAACAGACATTTCCGGTAATTGATAATTCCAACGGGACTCTGGTGGCTGATTCTAATTTATTGCAATCAGCAATTTACAAGGGGAGACTTTTGATAAATATAAGTATATATAGTCCACATGATTCAGTCAACAAGGCTTTTGCAGTTCTAATTGCAGAAATTAGGGGAAATAGTTGTCTTTGACATATCAAAGTTGACATCAACTTTCCATTGGTGCTCAGTTTTAAAGAACATGTGTGCCAAATAAAAAAATTAATAATAATAAATATAAAAAACGCCCACCTCATTTTTAGTTGGACAGTCAGCAAAGTTTTAGTGGAGACAGTAATACCACGTACATAAAACTTCTTTTTTATTGCAATGTCTTAAAGCAGTCAAATAATTAATAATTACAGAATTCAGCATCATCATAATTTCCTCTCAAGGTCATGAGAAGCTAAAGATTAATTAACAGAGGCCTTATTGGTGGATTTGCACATGTAGAAAAAAAAAATAGCTGTCCAACTTCATAAATAGCAGGTGATGTTAGATTTGACCTGCGATTTTTTTTTCGATGGAAAAAAATAGCAGGTCATCACAAATTTCCTAATTCGGACCCTGCGTTGGGGTTGAGTATTCATTATACTAGCCAGACATGTCAGATTGTCATGTAAAGCAAAGCCATTGCATCAAGTGCAGTGACTGCATTCTATTCAGGAAATATATCTTTGAAACGTAAAAGAGCTACAGGTTACCCCTGACAAACTAGACCGGCCTAAACGTTTGTAAGCGTTTCGAGAGACTGGGTATTTCACAATAATTTGGATCTAGATTCTATAGTTGACCTGCATTTACACGGCCAGTGTCTTGATTCCTTCAGCCTTTCTCAATTCTTTCCCTCAGCTGTGAAAATATATTTGCATATGAACTTGGGTACGTTCTAGACTGGCAAGACAGTTTGAGTATTTTAAACGTTTAGGTGTGTTTACCATCAAAGCGGTCATTCATCGATTCAGTGAAAGTGTTTCTGCTTTAATTTCATGCCTCCACGTCCCTTCAAACTTCAGTACGAACGTCTGAACTTTTCAACGTGTCTCTGTCTCTTTTAATAACGTAAATCGATTTTTGTAAACACTTCATATCCGGCTTGTCTCAACGTTTCTTGTAGATATACTTGAATGGAACAACGGTTGGTTTTGAAAGCATATAAGCATAATGCGCATGTCAGGATAGCTTTGCGTCACTAGTGATCAATGCAACCGCAACCGTGGAATTGGCTTATGGGTAATGATAACTTCCTGTCTTATACACCCGTCTATGGGTAATAACTTCCTGTCTATACACCCGTATATGGGTAATGATAACTTCATGCCTTATACATCCGTCTATGGGTAATGATAACTTTCGGTCTTACATACCCGTCTATGGGGAATGATAACTTCCTGCCTTATACACCCGTCTATGGGTAATAATAACTTCCTGTCTTCTACACCCGTTTATGGGTAATGATGACTTCTTGTCTTATACACCCGTCTATGGGTAATGACAACTTCCTGTCTTATACACCCGTCTACGGGTAGTAACTTTCTGTCTTTTACACCCGTCTATGGGTAATGATAATTTCCGGTCTTATACACCCGTCTATGGGTAATGATAACTTCCTGTCTTATACACCCGTCTATGGGTAATGATAACTTCCTGTCTTATGTACACCCGTCTATGGGTAATGATAACTTCCTGCCTTATACATCCGTCTATGGGTAATGATAACTTCCTGTCTTATACACCCGTCTATGGGTAATGATAACTTTCTGTCTTATACACCCGTCTATGGGTATTGATAACTTCCTGTCTTATACATCCGTCTATGGTTAATGATAACTTCCTGTCTTATACACCCGTCTATAGACGAGCTGGGATATTGTGATCAAGATTTCTGTCTGTATGTTAACTTATGTAACGTATGTAAGCTGTGAGATATCTGTCGTTCCATGACGTCAGAACTTCAAAGATCATTAAATCATTTTAAAATTGCGTTGACCGACCGTCTGTGTGTCCATCTTGATTATTGACCCAATATCTCTTGAAGGATTGTTTTCAGGCTTTCCATTTTCATATAACATATGCCACGGGCGATGAAGCAGAAGTCTATTGAAAATAACCTTTATCTATTTTATCATTGTCAAATTCTAGTACAGGTTATATCTGTATACCCCCACAACGCAGTTTGGGAAGGGGTATACTGGAATCGGCTTGTCCGTCTGTCTGTAGACACAATTTTGTCCGGAGTACTCCTCTTAAGATTTTGCTTCTATTTCAATGAAACTTCACATATGTGTTACCTATGGTTTGAAGATGTGCATGTCCTATTTACAAGGCGAAATTATAACTTTTGACATATTTATGACGTTTTGAACTTTATAGGACTTTGCCATTTTCAGGATCTATTCCCATGTAGAGGACACAATTTTGTCCGGACTACTCCTCCTAAGATTTTGCTTCTATTTTAATGAAACTTTGCATATGTGTTACCTATGATTTGAAGATGTGCCTGTACTATTTACAAGGCGATTTTTTTTTATTTTTTACATATTTATGACGTTTTGAACTTTATAGGACTTTGCCATTTTCAGGGTCTATTCCCATGTTGAGAAGTTTCTAGTGTAATCAACTACTCCTACTATTTTTATCAGAAGGTTCTGAAACTTTCTAGACATGTTTGAAGAATTGCATCTCCTATTTGTTACATGAAATATTAATTTTTGTCAAAATTACCCAGACTTGGATTTTGTCGATTTTCTACATATATTCCAATAAAAAGAGCATGTTCCTGTATAATTAACTAGTCACACAGTTATTACTGGATGTTTCTGAAACTTTGTACACATGTTTAATATGGTTTGAAGATATGTATGTCTTATTTATGACCTGAAATATTTGACCAAACGTGGACTTTGTCGATTTTCTGCATATCGATTTTCTGCATATATTCCAATATATAGAGCATGTTATTGTGTACTTAACTAGTCACACAGTTATTACTGGATGTTTCTGAAACTTTGTACACATGTTTAATATTGTAACGGATTTAGAGTCTCTTGTTACAGGGATCATTCATCAGTTCCGTGACTCGGAGGCAGACGACACCGTCACCCTGAAGCAATCAAGAGTCTCCAGAGAAGAGCGAGAAAGCAGATATAAATCAAACAGTCAATTGTATTTCCAAATAAAGAGAACGTATTTACAATAGAAGTGTATAAGTGTATATTACTTGTTAGCTCTCATATCTTAAAGTATTGAATGCCTTAAAATATAGCCAACTTGACTGGTAAAGTTACTTATTCAGTAACGTACTAGATAATAAGCAAGCCTCAGGGGTTTAGACTGCCTGGGCATCAAAGATTACATTATCATTAAACCAGTCAAGTACACAGGGGTTTAGACTGCCTGTGAACATACAATTATCTTTAATTACTACCAGTTATCTTCAAATGGGTCTTTAACCACAGGGGTTTAGACTGCCTGGGTATATGAAAGTTAACTGAACGTGCATTAACCAATGCGACCCTTACTTTGTAGAAATTATATCTAAGAATGATTAATTCCTACTTTGTTAAAATAATATCTAAAATAAATAGTAGCACCCGTGTTCCAGGAACTAGAAACGTTTAAATTAATTAAACAAGGAACACGGGTGGGCGAGACTGGGACAGGCCCGGGTGAACATCTAGGAACAGCAGGCGAGGGGGGGGGGGGCACCATGCACCGTCAACCTCATCTCAGGACCCTCAGAAATCCAGCCGTCTGCTGGGAAGGGAAAAGCTCGTCTCAGCTTCTGTCATCTCGACTCCTGGTCTGGTAAAACAGTGGAAGGACAAACAGCCATCAACCTACTTCAGGGCCCCTGGTCTGGTTACACAGCGAAATGTCCGTACGTCTTTATACAAGACGTTACTGCCCTCAAAATATAGTCATTAAGCTTATTCAGCTTATATAAATATATTTTTGATGTAGTTTCACGACGCGCCTACGCCGGGGAAGCTCCCTCTCCCTGCCCTATAGTAAATAAATGTTCCATATCTTATACAGATATCAAGATCTTCTTCAGATCTTGTACAGATCTTACCTCTCCAAGTTCGTCGCCAGTCTGCGCGCCGTATGCTGAAAATGGCCTGTATTTATACCCAACGGGAGGATTCTGCTATTTTTAGCATCTTTTCCGCACGTGAATTATGAACCAATGATGAATTTCCTTGTACTTTAACAGCCAATCAAATAAATTTCCCTCCGTGCCTTATTCGTTTACGTCCGCACTTTTGGCGCAAATTCCAACTGCACGAGACTTGATGTGGTCTGGTATCAGCCAATAATCAATTCGGATAATGCCAGAGAATGTACTCCTAAGTCCGCGCTTTACAGCGCGTGCATCTCGCTGTTTCCCAAAAAAGCCTCGCAATGCAAAACAATCAGAACCAAGATGGCAGCCTCCATACTTGTCTGTCGCGATACAATTTAGCAGTTTGTCGCCGATCACCAGGTTGTTCGAAGCTCAGGACATAATGAACGCATCTAGGATGTCTACCGGGTGCAAGTCACAACGATCATAACATCTGTAAGTCAGGATTCTCTTCCCGCACAATGTCATGATTACACGTCGAGCCGGTCACGCTACACAACCCACGCCTCCGACTTACGATGCCCTCATCGTGGTCCTTATTATGTCTCCCCCAACTATGTTGGGGGGAGACATCTAGTGTTTGTGCTGTCTGTCTGTCTGTCCGTCTGTCTGTCTGGTTGGATGTCTGGATGTCTGGATGGATGTCTGTCCGTCCCCTTGCCTTGTCTGCAAGATATCTTGAGAACTACTGGATGGAATTTCACCAAACTTGGATGGAAGCTTCATTGGGATAGCCCCCTCATTTGATTAGGTATTGGTGTATGTGCGTGCATTCATCCGTGTCTGGTGTCCGTCCGTCCGTCCATCTACTTGTACATGTATATACAGGCCTTGTCTGCAAGATATCTTGAGAACTACTGGACGGAATTTCACCCCACTTGGATGGAAGCTTTAGTGGGATAGTCCCCTCATTTGATTAGATTTTGGTGTGTGTGCGTGCATTCATCCATGTCCGGTGTCCGTCCGTCCGTCCATCTACTTGAACATGTATATACAGGCTTGTCTGCAAGATATCTGGAGAACTACTGGATGGAATTTCACCAAACTTGGATGGAAGCTTCATTGGGATAGCCCCCTCATTTGATTAGGTTTCGGTGTATGTGGGTTCATTCATCCGTGCCGGGTGTCCGTCCGTCCATCTACTTATACATGTTAATACAGGGCTTGTCGGCAAGATATCTGGAGAACTACTAGATGGAATTTCACCAAACTTGGATGAGAGCTTCATTGGGATAGCCCCCTCATTTGATTATGTATTGGTGTGTGTGCGTGCATTCGTCCATGTCCGGTGTCTGTCCGTCTGTCCATCTACTTGTATATGTATATACAGGGCTTGTCTGCAAGATATCTGGAGAACTACTGGACAGAATTTTACCAAACTTGGATGGAAGCTTCATTGAGATAGCCCCCTCATTTGATTAGGTTTTGGTGTATGTGCGTGTATTCATCCGTGTCCGGTGTCCGTCTGTCCATCCATCTACTTGTACATGTATGTACAGGCCTTATCTGCAAGATATCTTGAGAACTACTGGACGGAATCTCACTCCCCTTGGATAGAAGCTATAGTGGGATAGCCCCCTCATTTGATTAGGTTTTGGTGTGTGTGCGTGCATTCATCCATGTCCGGTGTCCGTCCGTCCATCTACTTGTACATGTATGTACAGGCCTTTTCTACAAGATATCTTGAGAACTACTGGACGGAATCTCACTCCCCTTGGATAGAAGCTATAGTGGGATAGCCCCCTCATTTGATTAGATTTTTGTGTGTGTTCGTGCGTTCATCCATGTCCGATGTCCGTCCATCCGTCTACCTGTACATGTATACACAGGGCTTGTCTGCAAGATATCTGGAGAACTACTGAACAGAATTTCACCAAACTTGGATGGAAGCTTCATTAGGATAGCCCCCTCATTTGATTAGGTTTTGGTGTGTGTGCCTTCATTCGTCCGGTGTCCGTCCGTCCGTCCATCTGCTTGTACATGTATATACAGGCTTTGTCTGCAAGATACCTTGAGAACTATTGGCTGGAATTTTACCAAACTTGGACGGAAGCTTCATTGGGATAGCCCCCGCATTTGATAAGGTTTTAGTGTATGTGTGCATGCATTCATGTGTGTCCGATGTCCGTCCAACCGTTCATCTACTTGTACATGTATATACAATGAAAATCGCTTCTTTGTAATTAATATTTTTAGATACGCAGCTTTGTTTAAGATACTTATTGCTACATTCATTTTATAGCACTTTTCCTTAAATTATGTGCCCATTCAAGCGTATGTTTTTGCCCAAAAAAACAACCAGCATAGGCTTCATGCCGGAGCGGCAACTCAAGGGTCAAAGCGGAACCTCTAGTATTAAATACGGCTGGGTAGTTTCCCGAGACGAAGTTAAAACCATGCAGCGGAATATGCTGAGTGGGCTAGGGAGAGGGAGATTGGATGGCTAGGATACTCGGACGCCTAGCGGGGTCTCATCATGGCCTGTTCCACCCAGGAGGACTCCTCCGTCGTCGTCTCCTCGACGCTTCTGTCGGGGCGAGTAGTCCTCACAGTGATGCGGCGACGCTGGACGGCGATTTCCGGTGGTGGTGTCTGTGTCGCCGCATCCCTTGTTGATGGCCGTTCTGGGGTGGTTGATATCTGGGAGACTTGAACAGCCGTCTCGGCCCGGCTAGGTCCCTCTATTGTACTAGACATGCTAGGAACAGAGGCTGCCGGGTCCCTGGTGCGCCGTTCAGTCTCTCGGGCTCGCTCCTCCAGGCTGATGCCCTCTGTCTCAGGGGTGGGCAAAGGTGCCACTGCGGCCATCTTTGCCGATGTCGTCGTGGGGGCTTGTGCAGCCCCCGCCCCAGTGGTTCCCTTGGAGGCTTGTTCAGCCTTTACAGGAGGGACAACGGGGGCTTGTTCAGCTCCCATGGCCCTCACCGTCGGGACCGCCACCGGCTCAGTGCGCCTCTCGATCGTTTCCGAGGTCACCGTGCTGGTGACCTTGGCCGAGTGAGCATGTCGCCGGGGCGACCTCCCCCTATCTCTCTCTCTCCTCATGGGTGGGACTCTCTGATTTTGGTCTCCCTCTGGGCGACCCGGTCTCAAACGCCAGCCCGCACATCTCACACAGATGAACTCTAGCCATTTTCTTCATTTGACTTTCTCTGGAAGTATAAAATAAACAAAAGAATATCGACATAGAAATATATGTTGATATGTTTATTCAACATCATCAACAATCTGAGGCATGTATTATGTTAACGGGCGGAAGGAGCTTCACCGGAGCGGTACACCACATAATCATCATATCGAGCGGGTCGTCGAACGCATCGTTTATCGCGGTCGCCACGAGTGAAGGTTTCTCGATCGACTGGACATTCCAGCAAGGACCGTTCTTGTCCTTCATACCCAGGGGGAGGATCAACATTATAAGGATCAGGCATAGGCACTACTTCTCCCTCAGTGGGCTCATTACCCCCCTCTTCAGGCTCAGACTCATCGCTGTCATCTTGCCGAGGGTTACAGGGTTTCAGGCGATCATGATGCACTATCTGCGTCTTCCCGCCTTCTACAGGTCGGATAATCATTGTCACGTCTGACAACGAATGGACAACCTCAAATGGCCCCAGCCATCGGTCCTGCAGCTTCGAACTGAGTCCCTTCTTCTTCACCAGTGTGTGTAAGTACACCTTATCGCCAGGCCGGTACTTCTGTGACCTTATCCCCAGGTCATACACCTTCTTCTGGCGTCTGAGACTCTTCTGCAGAACGTCCCTGGCTTCCCTGTGGACATCTACCATGTCACTTCTCAAGAATTCAACCCACTGGCATGGTTCCTGCGGCTCCATTGGTGCACTTCCCACCGTCAAGTGGGAAGGCAGCTGCGCCATCATGGCCACGGGTATCTTAAGGTCCCAGTCGCTCTGGTCCTTCTCAAACACCGCATTCAACATCTGAGCCAGTGTCTGATTGAATCTCTCTACACGGCCGTTCGACTGAGGGTGAAACGCTGTAGTCCTCGTCTTCTTGATCCCTAATAGTTGACACATCTTCTGAAAAACCTTACTCTCAAATTGACGTCCCTGGTCGGAATGGAGTGAAATGGGCACCCCAAATCGTGCCACGTAGGTATTGACCAACGCTGTGGCTACCGTCTCTGCTTCTTGATTAGGTAAAGGTACAGCCTCAACCCACTTGGTGAAATAGTCGCTCATCACCACCACATATGCATTGTCCCTATCTGTTCTGCACAGTGGACCGAGGATGTCGATGCCAAGTCTCTCCCCAGAGCTTCCGGTTAGATTTCCCCGATGAGCACCTCTCCGTTTCTTCCCAGCATGTTTCCTCCGGCCACAAATATCGCAAGAGCGACACCACTGTCGTACATCTGTTTGCAGCCCAGGCCAGGAATATTTCTGTCGCACCTTAGACAATGTCTTACGAACTCCTAGGTGTCCACCGGTCTGTCGATCATGGCATTCTCTCATCACTCGTCTTCTCAAGGTCTGTGGTACCACCAACACGTTACGAATTACCCGTCCTTGGTTACTGTACCATCGTCGCATCAACATACCTTGGTCCATTACAAGCACTACGAATGAGCCCCATAATGCTTTTGTCACGGGACCATAATGGGAAATGTCCTTCCACTCTGGTTTCTTCCCTGCTTGGACCCATTCCATCACTGGACGGATATCTGGGTCTGCTAGTTGAGCTGTCGCAAATTCACCATTCACCGGACGAAACTGAACTCTCCGAATAACACCTTCAGGTGCTTCGGACCTTCCACACTGTCGGCATGGTCGACGACTCAGAGCATCCGCATTCCCATGACGAACACCTGGCCGGTGCTGAATCTCGAAGTCATAGCTGCTCAAAACTTCCAACCATCTCGCCAGTTGTCCCTCGGGCTCTTTGAAATGCGTCAGCCACCTCAAAGATCCATGGTCAGTCCGGAGCAGGAATCTTCTTCCATAGAGATAGTGCCTGAAATGCTTTACAAAGAATACCACAGCGAGCAGGGGGGTTACGCAATACCTCTTCTCCGACTTGGAAAAAACTCGACTGGTATAAGCCACAACCCGTTCTTGGTCTCCATCCATCTGTGATAGTACAGCCCCAATACCAAACCCACTTGCATCTGTATCCAGGATAAATGGCTTGGAGGGGTCAGGTAGCATCAGCACATGGCTGGTCGTCAGACGGGTCTTCAAAGTATCAAACGCATCTTGACACTCTGAATTCCAGACGAAGGTCTTCTCCTTCTGAGTCAGCTGATGTAAGGGAGTTGCTATTGCAGCAAAGCCCCTCACAAAACGGCGCTAATATCCACACAACCCAAGGAAACTTCTCACGTCGGTCTGGGATGCAGGAACAGGCCAGTCCCTCACAGAACGAATTTTCTCCGGGTCAGTAGCAATGCCCTGTGGTGAAATCACATGGCCCAAGTAAGTGACTTCATGAGCCCCAATAACACACTTGGATGGCTTCAGCTTCAACCCATGTTTCCTAAACCGCAGGAAAACCGTCTCCAGACGAAGGATCATTTCGTCGAAAGTTCGGCCAAAAACAATCACGTCATCAAGGTAGATAAGACAAGTTTCGTATTGCAATCCTGCTAAGACCGCTTCCATCAACCGCTCGAAGGTACCAGGGGCATTACAAAGCCCAAACGGCATGACGTTGAAGTGGTATAAGCCTTGCCGTGTCCCAAACGCAGTCTTCGCTTTGGCTTCATCTGTCAGCTCGACTTGCCAGTATCCCGCCATTAGATCTAGGGTGCTCCACCAAGACGCTCCAGACAGAGCATCAAGGGAATCATCTATCCTCGGTAAGGGGTAGGCGTCTTTCTCAGTTATCGCATTCAGAGCCCTGTAATTGGCACAGAATCGAAGACTACCATCTTTCTTCTTGACGAGGACCACAGGTGCTGACCAAGGGCTGTATGAAGGTTCCACAACACCTTTTTGAAGCATATCTGCTACTAGGCGATCCATCTCTTCTCGAGCATGAATGGGCTGCCGGCGTGGAGGTATGCGTATCGGCTTATGGTCTCCGGTGCTGATCTCGTGTTTCACTGCTGTTGTGCGCCCCATATCTGAATCGTCCTTAGAGAAGACGTCAGCATACTTACACAGTATAGTCTTCAATTTCACGGCCTTATCAGAATCCAGGTCCCCTGCAGTGTGCTTATACAGCTTACTGAGGTGAGCTGGTAGTTGTTCAGGGCAAGAAACGTCTGCATCGTCCTGATCGTCCTGCATTACTACGTCTGATGGATAAGCATGTCCGCAACAGGTTCCAGCATGTAGCACCACTGTTTCAGTAGTCGGGTTCAGCAACCTCAATGGCACAGTGTCGTCACAAATTCCAACATCTGTCAATGTCCTGGCAACCACGGCTGGAGTCTTCTCGGCCAAACCAGGAAGGCCCTCGATTAGCGTTGTTCCCAGGAGACGTCCTGTCTCTATCTTCCCTGGCACCATAATTTGACGGGGTGGGGGGGATGGATGTTGTTTCGGCTATACTTACCCTCAAACACCCGAATCTCCCAGCCACTTCACAGTTGATGGCACGTTTGCCCATCCTTACTCTCCGACCAGGCACATCTACTGTGCAATGGTGGTCAGTAAGGAAGTCAAGACCCAATATTGCATCAACGGAGATATCGCCAATTACCATCATCTGTCGGCATCTCA
Source organism: Hanleya hanleyi (assembly GCA_036873755.1). NCBI lineage: Eukaryota > Metazoa > Mollusca > Polyplacophora > Lepidopleurida > Hanleyidae > Hanleya > Hanleya hanleyi. Next base: position 10,301 of record JAVTVY010054684.1, on the reverse strand, counting down.
TTCCATCTATCTTCAGAGTGAATTCAGCAGCCCCATGAACGATCATCTCGGTACCATCTGCTACCTTCAGTGACCTGATACGGCACTCCTTCAACTTGGGTCGAGATGATGCAGTAATCTCCTCAAGTACTGCCCTTGACATGATTGATACAGAAGCCCCTGTATCGACGCAGCACATCATATCCTTTCCATCCAGGGACGCCGATAAGTACAAGCCAGCCTCATCAGCAATACGGTGTGTGGCAGGTGATGGTCTCCCCTTGCTTTGGCCATCTCTATCACCAGATGATCTCCTTCTGGGTTTTCTACAATTCTTAGAAAAATGCCCGATTCCGTCACAGTTCCAGCATCGTAGATCTTTCTTTCTCTCCGTCTGTTTCGGCACGTCCTTATTCATCATGGACTTCATAAGGTTAGTAAGTTCCTCTCTCAAAGCATCAATACGAGACTCCACTGTATCAGGGGTGAAATTCTCCATGGCTGCTCTAGCTACAGGGGTAGTCCTGCGTCTCTGTGATGATAGAAATGCGTCCACTAATACAGCGGCACATACTGCTTCGTCCAAGGTCGATGGGCGAGTCTGCCATACTTGTTGCCTGATATAGTCTCCCAAAGCCTCTATAAACTGGTCCTTGGCCAGGACATCGTGCAGTTTATCATCTGCATCTGGATACGCCATCTGTGATAGACGAAGGATAGCTTGACCCAATTCCGCCAATCCTTCTCCCTTTCTTCTGCTACGAGATCTCAGCTGAGATCGATAGAGGTCGGTCTGATTAGGTGGTGAAAAACGTCTCTAGGGCGTCCTTCAGTTTCCCATAGTCCGTTTCTCCTGGCTGCATTCTCAGGCTACTCAAGACTTGTTGTGCAGCGCCCCGTAAGTTGACAGCTAAATGCTGCCCCCTTTGTACCTCTGTCCATCCATTCAATATGGCACAGTGGTCAAAGTGGACGACATAATCTCTCCAGGGTGTCGATCCATCGTAGGTGGCGGCCTTTACATTCATCCGGCCTGGACTTCTGTTTAGACTGCTCACTGCGCCCATCACTGGGCTAGCCAGTGGCTGTCTATCTCCCCCGTGTTCAGGGGTAGCCCCTTGTTCAGGGGTGCTTCTGTTTACAGGAAATTCAAACAACTGCTGGGCGACCCCATCGTTCTCGGGAACCATAGCTCTCCGCTCTGACCGTCCATCTCCTCTCTGCTTCAGACATATCTCTGGGTCAGGGGTATCGTCTCTATGGAAGGACTGTCTTAGCATCTCCATGGACTTTTCAATGTCGTGAATCTCAGCCTGGAGTTCTGCCATCTTGTGATCCGTCTCTCTCTCTCGGTCGCCGCCTTCCCGAGTCAAATTCATACCGCTGCCACCAGGAAAGTTTTCCATGTAACGGATTTAGAGTCTCTTGTTACAGGGATCATTCATCAGTTCCGTGACTCGGAGGCAGACGACACCGTCACCCTGAAGCAATCAAGAGTCTCCAGAGAAGAGAGAGAAAGCAGATATAAATCAAACAGTCAATTGTATTTCCAAATAAAGAGAACGTATTTACAATAGAAGTGTATAAGTGTACATTACTTGTTAGCTCTCATATCTTAAAGTATTGAATGCCTTAAAATATAGCCAACTTGACTGGTAAAGTTACTTATTCAGTAACGTACTAGATAATAAGCAAGCCTCAGGGGTTTAGACTGCCTGGGCATCAAAGATTACATTATCATTAAACCAGTCAAGTACACAGGGGTTTAGACTGCCTGTGAACATACAATTATCTTTAATTACTACCAGTTATCTTCAAATGGGTCTTTAACCACAGGGGTTTAGACTGCCTGGGTATATGAAAGTTAACTGAACGTGCATTAACCAATGCGACCCTTACTTTATAGAAATTATATCTAAGAATGATTAATTCCTACTTTGTTAAAATAATATCTAAAAAAAATAGTAGCACCCGTGTTCCAGGAACTAGAAACGTTTAAATTAATTAAACACGGAACGGGTGGGCGAGACTGGGACAGGCCCGGGTGAACATCTAGGAACAGCAGGCGAGCTTCTGTCATCTCGACTCCTGGTCTGGTAAAACAGTGGAAGGACAAACAGCCATCAACCTCCATCAGGGCCCCTGGTCTGGTTACACAGCGAAATGTCCGTACGTCTTTATACAAGACGTTATTGCCCTCAAAATATAGTCACTAAGCTTATTCAGCTTATATAAATATATTTTTGATGTAGTTTCACGACGCGCCTACGCCGGGGAAGCTCCCTCTCCCTGCCCTATAGTAAATAAATGTTCCATATCTTATACAGATATCAAGATCTTCTTCAGATCTTGTACAGGTCTTACCTCTCCAAGTTCGTCGCCAGTCTGCACGCCGTATGCTGAAAATGGCCTGTATTTATACCCAACGGGAGGATTCTGCTATTTTTAGCATCTTTTCCGCACGTGAATTATGAACCAATGATGAATTTCCTTGTACTTTAACAGCCAATCAAATAAATTTCCCTCCGTGCCTTATTCGTTTACGTCCGCACTTTTGGCGCAAATTCCAACTGCACGAGACTTGATGTGGTCTGGTATCAGCCAATAATCAATTCGGATAATGGCAGAGAATTTACTCCTAGGTCCGCGCTTTACAGCGCGTGCATCTCGCTGTTTCCCAAAAAAGCCTCACAATGCAAAACAATCAGAACCAAGATGGCAGCCTCCATACTTGTCTGTCGCGATACAATTTAGCAGAGTTTGTCGCCGATCACCAGGTTGTTCGAAGCTCAGGACATAACGAACGCATCCAGGATGTCTACCGGGTGCAAGTCACAACGATCATAACATCTGTAAGTCAGGATTCTCTTCCCGCACAATGCCATGATTACACGTCGAGCCGGTCACGCTACAATATGCTCGGAAGATGTGCATCTCTTATTTATGACCTGAAATATTTGGTCACAATTACCATGCCTTCAAATGAAGTTCTTCGAATATTCGTGTAATGAGTGCTGATAACCTGATCAGCAAGCAGTATTTTACATTATAATATTCCATCATTATAGGGGCGGGGGGTATCTCAGTTATCCTTTAGGATAACAGTTACATCTAGTTTGAAGGATTACATTCTAGTATCTTCATTCATACTACATGTGCAACTGGTGTTTTCCAATTTGACTGATCTGTTCTCATAGGTACTAAAACGCCACCACCATGCATTATCAACATCTCAAAGGGGAAGGGTCTGTTCTCAATTACCGCCTCAAGGTGTCCGCTGATGGTACTGACCAAATGTTTACAAAAACCCGAGCTGCAAGAAAAATAATTGTTAAAAAGTTTATTGTGTCTTTTTAGACAAGGCCGAGAAGAGATGGAAAATGTATCAGTAAAGCGGGAGGATGTTGACCAAACGGACGAATCGGTGATGAAGGACGAATTATGGAGCCAAAGAACCAAGAATATGTCTGTGAAGGAGGAATTGAAAATCCAGGCTGGAATACACAACCATATAACAATAAAAGATGAACCCATAGTTGAGTTTGATGTAAATGACCGGTCACTACAGAATATCCTTGTACATAGATCGATTAAACAAGTAAGTCATACCAGATGCATCCCGTGTATGTGATATACAACAGCTATAACACTATGACAACTGCTGCAAATATACATTATCTGGTCACATATTGACCAAAAGATGGTCATATGACCGTGACATAATGATTTGTCAACACTACACAAAGATGTAGCAAATTAATCGCATCTCAATAGTGAAAAAGTATCTCGCTCACGTTCAAGTGTTGCATATTCTTATAATTTTGACCCATCTACTGTATCCCTTCAACAACCACCCACTCACCCCGCCTCGTAACACAAGTAAACTCAGAAAAAGTATATAAAGTAGCCGAAGTCAAACTTGGATTGGTGACCGGGTACTTTACTGGTTGGGCTGATCAGTATCCAGCATAAAAGGAACTGTTTCCACTCTCGTGTCCTGGCACATGTAGGCACCGCCGTGATATGACTGAAACATAGTCGAAAATGACGTTAAGTCATACTCACCCACCCACTCACTCCTATAAAATAGTCACTTCTACCCTTGGATAATAACTTACAGTGATATACTGCTGATTCTTAAAACATCACCCATTCACCTTGTCAGTTAGTACAACCATAACTAGACTGTTTTGATCTTCCAGGAGTGTCCGGATACATGCACTGATACCGAGCAGACCAGACTTGTGGATGATACAGCTCCGGTGGAAAAACCTTTTCCTGTGAACCTGTATCGAGTCAATAATGTGTGCAGAAATTATACTCTGCTGAACACCGAGTGTTCCAGCCCAAAGACCATCTCATTGAAGCATGTCCTAGAAACTCAAAACGCAGACCAGATCCGTGATAAGCCGGACCTTGAGAGACCACATGCTGAGGAAAAGCCATACAAATGCTCATTATATCCGTATAGTTGTACACAGGAAAACCATCTGAAGAGACAGAGAATTCATACTGGTGAAAAGCCATACAAATGTTCATTTTGTCCTTTTAGCTGTACACAGAAAACTCATCTGAAGACGCATCAGAGAATTCATACTGGTGAAAAGCCACACAAATGTTCATTATGTCCTTTTAGCTGTACACAGAAAACTCATCTGAAGACACATCAGAGAATTCATACTGGTGAAAAGCCATACATATGTTCAATATGCCCGTATAGCTGCTCCGATAAAAGCAGACTGCAAAAACATCAGAGAACTCATACTGGTGAAAAGCCATACAAATGTCCATTTTGTCCATATAGTTGTGCTCTGAAAAACGTACTTATTCACCATGAGAGAACACATACCGGCGAAAAGCCATACAAATGTTCATTTTGTCCATATAGGTGTGCCCAGCATTTTATTCTACAACGACATCTGAAATCCCATACTGGTGAAAAGCCACACAAATGTCCATTGTGTCCGTATCGCTGTGTTCGGAAAAGCCTTCTCATTAACCACGAAAGAACACATACCGGCGAAAAGCCATACAATTGTCCATTATGTCCTTATAGTTGTACACAGAAAAGTCATCTGAACAGACATCAGAGAACTCATACCGGCGAAAAGCCATACAAATGTTCATTATGTCCCTATAGTTGTACACAGAAAACTCATCTGATGAGACATCAGAGAACGCATACTGGTGTTAAGCCATACATATGATCAATATATCCGTGTAGCTGCGCCGATGAAAGCAATCTGCAGAAACATCGGAGAACTCATACTGGTGTTAAGCCATACATAAGTTCAATATGCCCGTATAGTTGCGCCAAGAAATATCGAAAAAGACGCAAGAGAACTCCTGCCGTCATATAGATAGCAATCAATACTCAAAGCCGTATAGCTTATGATTATATCCTTACCGATGTGTAGGGAAAGTTTCTCCGATGAAAATACATATTAATGGTCAGTGTGTCAGGATAGCTGTGTAGTGAAAGGCGATCGGACGGAACATGGATAGCTCACAGTGACGAATGTCTAACCTGGTGCTCATTATGAAATTTGATAATTAAGGGTTATGTATTTTTTTGAAGAAAAATAAAATGAGATAATTCACACTGGTTGTAAAGATAAGAGAGAATGCATGATGAAATTTCATGCAGAAGATCGTCGTATATGTATTTCAGTATTGCTATGCTATGAATGGTCATACCAGAGGAAAGGTAACTGATTCCGTTATCACCCTTCTCTGAATTAGTTCCACAGAAATAAGTTTCATAAATGACCAGGTAACTTGTTATACTGTTCTTTAGTTACTCATTAATAGAGCATTTTCACAAAGTTGATGCTCTTATGTTTTTATGACAAACGGCTCAGCCGGATCCGCTGCAGCCTGGACTTTAAACCTGAATATCTCTGAAACCGTTAAATATTTTCGGGTCCGACTTTGTGTGCTCTCTTCTTATGCCTGCGAGATTTGTCTGGTTGTGTTTTGATGGCCGCTGTTCACCACTAGTTGGCCGCTGTTCACCGCTGTAGTTTGCGCATTGGGAAACCTTTCTCCATTAAGTTATTACGTGCTATCTCCCTAGGGCTTTAGATTTCACCTGCTTGGTTTTCGTGGTATTTGGTCATCACTTGGTGGCGCTTTAGACATGAATGCAGGTAAACCTGTGTAACATGATATCTTCTAAATACATGTAGAAGCTATCTGAAAGAACCCCAGGAAAGCCAGACTAGTGCAAGGCAATACAAATGTCCATAGCGCCGTATAGTTGTACCAGGAAAAGCCGTCTGAAACGGCACCAGGGAACACATCCTGTGTTCGTATACGACTAATTAAAATGGACAGACTATAGCTGTGTTCCGCCAGAAGGACTTTCTGAGCACAGCTATAGTCTGTCCATTTTAATTGGTCGTCTACTTTGGAACTTGTCAATGATCAGCAGTTAATTCTGCATAAATTTTCTTTTTTGCATCGTGTAGAACAAACAGAACTCTACAAAATGACTACCATTTCTCCGTGATATCCATAATACATCACGCTTGAAATAACGTTGCAATTCTCTCCATATAAAACTCCAGTACAGTTGTTTCATGTACCGGGACTCAATTACACATGGAGACGTCATAATGCATTCGTGTTGTCCAGCACAAAGGTTTACCTGAATGAATATGAGAGAACTGACACCATTGTAGAAAACATCAATCCCTTGTACCCGTATAGCTGTGCATTTAAACATAGTCTGGAATATAGGAGATAAATCATTATGCCTCTGTAAATACATTGTAGAATGCTTTGAAGGAACACGGGAGAATTCTTACCCATTTTCGTTATGCCATTCGAAAAGTAATCCGAAAAGCGACATGTAAATCGGGAATGCGCGAGGACATCCTAGCGGATGACGAACAATATATTGTCCACGTAACTCGGAACTGAATGAGTTCCAAGGAACATAGTTAAACTCGATGTACTGGAGAAAAAGGGACAACCGGCTGATCGAATTTTCACCATATGTTGTAGCGCTTTAGTTGGTCATTAACCTAACGTTCTACACTCTCTCCGGCAAGACAAAACATTTTGACTCATTTGCGTACCCTCTGATGGGTAAATTCAAAATGGTGACCAGGTAGTGTGCAAAAACTATGCGTTCATATCTTTTCTTCGGAATTTAGATTGTCTGTGGATAACGTGTTGAAAATAGCAAAAATGAATAGTTCGAGAATTCTGACCTAAAGATCGACAAAAAATTTAGAATATGCGTCACAGTGAAGCCATCAAAGATTTGTTTGTATGGATCCTGGTGGAGCGTTAACCCGAAATATATTGAAGAAAGTTTAACATTCCTAGCTCAGTAGAAAAAATGTTTAATGGGGCGGGAGGGGATGGGGGGTGAAGCGTCAAATATAGCTCAGTTCTTGTAGGGTGAAAAACACCTGGTCGGGTGCATGTTTATCCAATAACAAATTCGACATATTAAAATAAGGAATGAAAGGATGGTTCACTGTTCGGGATTATTGATAGAGACTAATACGTTATCACTATATCCAATAAACAATAATGGCGCCTCGTGTTAGGGTGATTTGTGTGTTAGCTCAACAGCGTTCACCTTTAATTGAATTCCAGCGGAATGCGCTGATTGATATTATACTGATATGAAAAAGTAGGAAAGTCTAATCGCAAAATCGACCACAAAAATGCATTGGATTATATGTTTTACATTTCCTGGTGGAGCCTGATTCCAAGATATATAGTGGGAAGTGTCAGTTTCTTAGAACGAGGATCAGATATAGTTAGTCTTCTTATGTTGATCTGCCAAAATTAAATTAGGTTTGTTTGTGGTAACTATCCATAAAATGTCATTAAAAAAAAGGTTTATTTTTACCGATACATTAATTGCACCCTGAATAGAAATAAATACTTCCCTATCTACTGTCTCAAGTTTTAGTTGACCTTGTTACTGCAAACAAACGTGTTTACAATCATGGTCTCACAAGCGACATTTGTAACAAAAGGAGTTATCTAACTGATGACCAAGGGTGTCGTTGGATGGCGGTCTTCCTGCTAGTCACAGACCCTCACAACAAGAGTTTGGGGATGATGCGACACACCATGGCATGAAACGTACTTTGGGTGAAACGAGAAATAAACTGTTTACCTCACAACAAAAACACACCAGCATATTCTAGAAGTGTCGCTCTATATATTCCCGTCCTCAAATTATTATATTTGTGTAATATTACACCTTTGTAGACCGAATAAAAATCCAAGCTCACTGCTCATTTTTCCCTGTTCACAGAGCTGATGGCCCGCCTTTCTCAAACCGACTTTGATTGCGATTGGTCAGTCGCTTGAAGCCTCCAGCAACCAAATATGGAAGTACATTATGACAGACTTAGCAGACTGACAGCGAAGTGAAAATGACCAAGTATATTGCTGACAAAGTGTATCCTAACCATGTCCTACATCAGCGACTGCCTAACATATTGTGATTTTGCGATGTCCATATTGAGCCAGGATAATTACATACAACCAGATGTTCAGACTTTGTCTGTATCAATTTATGTTACAGAAATAGTTAATTGGATACAACATTTGAGCTCTGGATATTTCTTAGATAGCTTTACCACACCACATTTCAAAATTCTTCATCGTAACATGACATTATATTCTAATGGGGGAAAAATATGTCTCATTATTATGCAAATTGGTTAGATTTCAATTTTATCTCTTCATCACCGCACGCTACAGTTAATATTGTCCTCTGTGGCGGATGTTTAAAGAACTTATTTTATCTCCATTTTACAAGGTTGTAGCTCTATTTCAGGGAGCAAATTCAATGAGATGGAAAATATTTGTAAATTCTGTTTTGAGCTGCACACTACACACAGAAGGAGATTTTAAATACATGGGCCTATACCCGCTCTGTTGTGTTTCAGTTGATGTAATTGCGTCTGCTAAAATTATTGGGGTCTTGATGGAGAAAGGTGTAACAGGGGACATGATCTGACAGTCTGAAAGAAATCAAGTCATCATTGAATAAATTGGTCATTGAATAATAATAATTCGCCTTTTTGTCTTTCGTGCTCTTCCAGTCAAAGCCTAAATAGTATTATCTCCTTATTCTAAATTCATTTCGTGTTTATCTAATAACTTTGATTATTCTTCATTTTGGCGACAAAGCAACTACCTAGGAAAACAATAAGCCAGGAGCTTCCACTCCTCATTGTCGTCATGCTTTCTCCGTTTACATCTGGGAGTTGTGGAAAGTTGAAAATTTGATTTTCCCGCCTGAACTGTTGAATGAGTATTTGCATACGTGGTTGCCAGAGACTTCCCGCGACTGATCATTCGGAATCAAAGTCGTTTTGAGAAAAGGCGGGCTGATCTTGGATTTTAAATCGCCCAATCGGCAAAGGTGTAAAAGTGCACAAATCTAATAATTTGTCGAGGGGTATATATAGATCGACACTTCCAGAATATGCTGGTGGATTTGTTTTGAGGTAAACCGTTTATTTCTCGTTTACCCAAAATACGTTCCACACCTTGGTATGTGTATATACAGCCTGTTGTTATGTATAGATTAGGTATTTCGACACTTCACCCTAAAGCCCCCCTCCCCCAAAACACTTGTTTTGAGGACCTGTGCTACTAGGCACAGGTCCTCAAGGCGTTGGAAAAGGATGCCGTGCTGTTCTAGCACGGAGCCTGTTTTACTATACAGTCATTCTGTTAAAGACATTGTCATTTGAAAATATTCTGTGCTGTCACAATAGCTTGTAACATATAACTGTCCTCTTGCTCCCCCAGTTCAAGTTAGAATTTAGATTGTATGTATGTTGATTTATTTAGTTAAGAACCGTTAGATTGCAGGTTTTCAATTTACGCATGTATTACAGGTAATGCCTGTTGTGATTTGATTATAATGAAACGTCTCGCCTTAAATACATAAGGAAACATATAACATAGAAAAATGCCACAAAAGGATGAATTTTGTCCGTTTTTTGTGATACCGTACTATACTTTGCAAGTTCAATTTTACGGTTTCTAGATTAATCATGTGCATTGTGAAATTCAGCTGCCGTGCCGATCAAAATTTTCTAAGAATAGATATACCGGTAAACTGTTAATCTTCATATATCTGGCGTTCCAATTCAATAAATGTTTCATCCCTTTTCAAGGGAGGTCTGAATAAAATATATTCGAAATCTTCTGAAAAGAAACGAAGTTTTTCCCGCTGGATAGTTAAAAACAAATTCCGAATCCTTTCCGAGTTCAGTAATTGGATTATAGTGGGCAAGTCTAATTAGTTGTGGCGCGTTGATCGCTGATTGTTG
>JAVTVY010054683.1:0-30193 GCA_036873755.1 Hanleya hanleyi | reverse complement strand
GTATTTGCCTTCATGGTCAGCCCAATTTTGACAAGATTTTTTTCATCCCTCAACACTACGAGACTTCATCATCGCGAGCACAACAGCTTTCCCTGCCTAATAATAATATCTCTGGGTCTAGCCATTGCATATACTAAGGCTTGTATCCCTAGGCCCCATAAATATCGCGGTGGCCAATCACCATTTTCCGTTATCGCTGTCTGTGGCATGTGACTGAAATTCAAATTCTTTATTTGGTATGAACATGCAAGCGCTCAGTGCACCCGTGTGTGCATCGTAACTTCGATGATGTATTTGATAGTAGCCTTTTGATTAGTCATACTGATGATCACAGGGTTCAAGTGGCGTGATGTATCTTCATGAATGATGTACCAAATAAAGACTTGGTGCAGTAAATCAGCCAGAGGTATCATGGATGTGTGCCTCTGGAGGAGAGAGACTTACGAGTGCTTTAGTCTTAATTTTTCAAAAATAGCTTGGATGAGTATTTATCCTGCTTCAGACAAAATTGTCCAATGAAAACGAGTGATCACGGTTACATGGTCGCCCGATATTTTTCCATCCACCGCTGTCGATTGTAATTCGGGGTGGGTAACTAGGTTATCGATAGGTTATCGATTACTCCTCGGGCTTCATTTTGACAAGTATTTGTAATGAAGGCGAGCTTCAGCAGCTGTAGTTCTGAATTAGACAGTAATCATACTGTGAACAGCTCATATTTCATTGTAAACAGCGATGATCAACGCCAATGAATATTGCAAATGAGTGACTTTACAAACAGGGTTTTTTTATGGTGGGTTTTTTTTTCGTGAGCAACAACAACATAGGGCCAAAGTTGTTCGCAAGAAGTTCTTTATCACAGAATTTGCCTATGGACAATAGCGTATTCAGAAAGGGTCTTCAGCGGGATAAATTTGTTAGGCGCCGAGCCCAAAATAAATTTTACTGACCCCATACATTTCTGTATTGGGTCACTGACAAACTGTGTACCGTAACTAATAATATGTATATGCTTACCCCTTCGATGAGACCTTCCATCACTTTGGTATGGGAGAAGTTGTGTCTGTAGACCTGACAAGCTGCAGGGTTGATGTCCATGGCTTCTAGCAACTCATATTGAACACCACTTTCTGGGGGATAAGAAATTCCAATAATTACAGGGAGCTCCTTTGATGAATACACATACATGGACTACTTTTCTCTAAGCTAGGCAAGTTCCATTGTAGTGGCACTATCTCATCCTTTGAAAAAAATAGTTCCCAAATATGTGGCAGAGGTCAAAGGTGTTATACTTGTTGGAATTGTTTTTGCAAATGACAGCCATATGGGTGTTTAGACTACCATTGTTTTTGTTATGGTAGATTTCATAGCTGTCTTAAAAAGCTGCAATATCTCACAGTTGACTTGCAATAGAGATCTGAAACTTCATGCATGTATTATTGATGGCATACAGGTCTGCATGCAGCAAATATATTTATGTAAGTTGAGTATATTGACTTTCGCTACAAATTAATTTTATCTTATTTTACAGTATCCAAGTTTTATTTTGTCAGGAAACTTGATGATGGACAGCGGACCTCACCAACATTATTGATCATGGACAGTGGACCTCACAAACATTATTGATCATGGACAAGTACACCTCACCAACATTATTAATCATGGACATTGGACCTCACAAACATTATTGATCATGGACAGTGAACCTCACAAACATTATTGATCATGGACAGTGGACCTCACCAACATTACTGATCATGGATTGTGGACCTCACAAACATTATTGATCATGGACAGTGGACCTCACAAACATTATTGATCATGGGCAGTGAACCTCACAAACATTATTGATCATGGACAGTGGACCTCACAAACATTATTGATCATGGACAGTGGACCTCACAAACATTACTGATCATGGACAGTGGACCACACAAACATTATTAATCATGGACAGTGGACCTCACAAACATTATTGATCATGGACAGTGGACCTCACAAACATTATTGATCATGGACAGTGGACCTCACAAACATTATTGATCATGGACAGTGGACCTCACAAACATTACTGAGCATGGACAGTGGACCTCACCAGCATTACTGATCATGGACAAGTGGACGTCACAAACATTATTGATCATGGGCAGTGGACCTCACAAACATTATTGATCATGGACAGTGGACCTCACAAACATTACTGAGCATGGACAGTGAACCTCACAAACATTATTGATCATGGACAGTGGACCTCACAAACATTATTGATCATGGACAGTGGACCTCACAAACATTATTGATCATGGACAGTGGACCTCACAAACATTACTGAGCATGGACAGTGGACCTCACAAACATTACTGAGCATGGACAGTGGACCTCACAAACAGTATTGATCATGGTCAAGTGGACCTCACAAACATTATTGATCATGGACAGTGGACCTCACAAACATTATTGATCATGGACAGTGGACCTCACAAACATTATTATCATGGACAGTGGACCTCGCAAACATTATTGATCATGGACAAGTGGACCTCACAAACATTACTGAGCATGGACAGTGGACCTCACAAACATTATTGATCATGGACAGTGGACCTCACGAACATTATTGATCATGGAAAGTAGGCATCACCAACATTATTGATCATGGACAGTGGACCTCACAAACATTATTGATCATGGACAGTGGACCTCACAAACATTATTGATCATGGACAGTGGACCTCACAAACATTATTGATCATGGACAGTGGACCTCACAAACATTACTGAGCATGGACAGTGGACCTCACCAGCATTACTGATCATGGACAAGTGGACCTCAAACATTATTGATCATGGACAGTGGACCTCACAAACATTATTGATCATGGACAGTGGACCTCACAAACATTACTGAGCATGGACAGTGAACCTCACAAACATTATTGATCATGGACAGTGGACCTCACAAACATTATTGATCATGGACAGTGGACCTCACAAACATTATTGATCATGGACAGTGAACCTCACAAACATTATTGATCATGGACAGTGGACCTCACAAACATTATTGATCATGGACAGTGGACCTCACAAACAGTATTGATCATGGTCAAGTGGACCTCACAAACATTACTAGAGAGGTTTAGTTACACGTTGAACGGCAACGGGAACGTGTAAGATTCAGTTACGCGTTACGCGTTGACGTTGCACGGGAAAATGTGTTTAGTTACGCGTTCTCCGCCCTGTTAGTCTAAGTAATCCAAATAGGTCTATACTCGTGATTCTAATATAGTTTAATTTTTTCAGCCTAACAGAATGCCATTTGCCACATTATTATGTAACAAGTTACATTATAGACAAGAAAATACCAATTTCATTTTCAACTTATCATGCTTAAATGTGTTTGATATGCGCCATATTTTTGACACGTATATTTAGCCTATGGCTCAGTTGCATATTACTGAGAGTACAAATAAAAACCTGTCTGTTAACTGACCCGTGACTTCAGCTTATCAGCTACTGGGTTGTATAACTTCATTTTCACTATCGTTTAGCACAGGAGATTATTTTGAACTGATAACTGGCATGCTTTTATGTATATGTACTATATTTTCCCTCTATTCAAAGAAAGTGCATGTCATTATGTTTGAATTCTGGGAAAGTACAATACATATATAAAATTGTGTCAGTTATCACCAGTTCAGAATACTCTCCCATGTTTATAGATGCGGCAAAGTGAAATTATACCAGCTGATTATAGGAGGTCACCAGTCAGTGCACATGTAGCCTCTTCTTGTTCTCTCAATAATGCAGAACTGAATCATTTCTGAAAGCAAACATATTGTGCCATAATCAGCAGCTTCTGTTTAAATGAAGAGATAATTCAAGAAAATTCTTCCGCCAAATAATAATCCCTTTCTAATTTAGGAAAGAAAAAACAACAAGTTTTTCCTCTGTAACAGTGATAACCAGAACATTCAGCAGGAAGGATGGCAAATCTGTACCCCACACCGTCCGTGATACACCATATAACTTGCCCGTCTCAATTACAGAAATAATTCCGTTAAACGGTGCATCGTGTTCCAGAGTTTGCGGTTATTTTAAACGTCAGCTAAACGAAAATGAAACCGAACCAATCTGGCCTGATATAACCGAAACGAAGCTGAACGATAACCGAAATAATTAGCGAAACAATAACCGAAATGGAAAACTTACCAATAACCGAAACAGAACTCAGATCGTTTAACGAATCTGTAACCGAACCATTCAACGACCCGATAATCGAAACGGGTCTAATATTTTAATTTTTACCCAAACGAAACGAAACACAAATCAACCGAGAAACGGAAGGAAAGCCAATCCGATAAACGTATAGGAAACTGAATTGAAAGCATCTAAAAAATTGCGAGTGGAAAAGCACCGTTTAACCCTACCAGGCTGGGAGGGGAAGAGGTGGAGGAGGGAGATCACAGGCCCGCAAAACAAGAGGTTTGGGGGGGGGAGGGTGGTATTAGGGTGAAGTGTCGAAATATGGGTCTCTATATATAACCCCATGCTTTATATAAATCAACATCAAGGTGTGAAACGGAATTTGGGTGAACGGAGAAATAAACGGTTTACCGCCAAACAAAATACATCAGCATATTCTACAAGTATCACTTTATATATTCCCATCGTCAAATTAGTAAATTTGTGCAATTTTTTTCACCTTTGCCGGGCGATTCAAAATCCAACGTTACTGTCCATTCAGGAACAGAGGAGTGGTTGCTTCAATTTGATTGGCTGTCGCGACACGCCTCCGGCAAGAGAGATCATGCACTGATCAGCTGTCGCGACTGACCAGTCAGGACTGAGAACGGTTCGCCATAATCTAACTGTTCCTAGATGAACGGACAGTTACGTTGATTTTGAATCTGCTCCGGCAAAGGTAAAAAATTGCACAAATTTACTAATTTGACGACGGAAATATATAAAGTGATACTTGTAGAATATGCTGATGTATTTTGTTTGGCGGTAAAAACCGTTTATTTCTCGATTCACCCAAAGTCCGTTTACACCCTTTGATGTTGATTTATAGAAGCATGAGGTTATATATAGAGACCCCATATTTCGACACTTCACCCTAATAACACTCTGCTTCACAATTTCCCCCAGTCTCTTGTTTTGCGGGCCTGTGAGGGAGATGCAGCCGCCGCTACCAACCTTTCTACACTAGCTCCGAAACGACAAAGCCCTGGGCGATTTAGGGGTATGTCCAAGCCTGGGGGTGGGGAATTTCTGCTCAGCCCCACTTATTTTCGTTACCCCTTAGACATGATGAATAGCACACATGACACGACGAACATGCATGCATTACACATTAGGTGCACCTTGAATAATGCCACAGATTTGTGTCCCTTATATCGATATGCCGTAGGTGATATTTCGAAGAACCGGACTTCCCAGAGACTAGATTGGGAATTTCAAGAAAATTACTACGGTAAATTAAATAATTAATTACCGGTATCACTCAGTTGAAGATTATCCGGTTGTGCTAATTTCTTGCGATAATTTGAGCATTACAGTACCGGTATGTCACTTTTGATAGATCAAACCTGGGAATCGGTGAATAAACATCCAAATCGGCGTTATGGGGTTTCAAAACACCAGTGTTTGAAACCTTTATATCGGTGTTTCTGTGCCTCAAATATAGTGTTTCGAACAACACCATTCGTTTTCAAACACACATTGCGGGGTTTCAAAACACAAGTGTTTGAAACTCTGGTATCGGTGTTTCCGTACCCCAGAAATGGTGTTTGGAGAGCAGAAAATGGGGGTTTGAAAACCTTGCGTTTTACAGTTTATTGTGAGAAGTTTCAGCCCCCTAGCTCAAGGACTAAGAAAACTATTGGGAGGGGGAGG
Organism: Hanleya hanleyi; assembly: GCA_036873755.1. Classification (NCBI taxonomy): domain Eukaryota; kingdom Metazoa; phylum Mollusca; class Polyplacophora; order Lepidopleurida; family Hanleyidae; genus Hanleya; species Hanleya hanleyi. The sequence continues at coordinate 24,295 of JAVTVY010054683.1, read as the reverse complement.
GGGAGGGTGCATGTCAACATTGAGTGGGCCGCAAATGGCTCAGTTCAGTTTCAGTTGATGAAATTCCACAGGTTAAACGTTCGAAAAGAGGAGGTTTACATGACAATAAAAATAGAGAAAATTCTATAGACGAAATGTTTTAAGTCCTTTGCTGTTTGAGTTCTAGTCCACATCATGGACAACACAATTTGTAATTGCACATAAAATAGATCCAAATTTCCCAAAAATTCACCTTCTTAAAATTATTTTTGGGCTATTATGACATGGAATGTTCTCTGTTGAAGATATCAAACATAACATTTTTATTGTATTTCTGTTAAATATTATTCATGGAAACCAAAACGAATTTTTACACAGGTTGGGGCAAGTTCCAAAAATTTTCAACTGTTGAGCAAGGATTTCTTGAAACAATTTCAGGTTGGTCAACAGTTTGTGCTTCATTTAATAGCTTAGAGGTACATCCGATAAGTGCATCAATATCAAATTAGTATCAATGCAAGCAAAGATAGAGCAGCTGCCCCCTACTTTGGGGAAATATCAGAAGAAATGGCTACGGTCACGTTATAACGTATAGTTCCAAAGGCTGCCGGACAGACCATATTCATGAATCATTATAAAAATTCCGCGCTATGTTTTCTGACAGATTTTCGATGAAAATAAAAGAGAAACACCCCAATTCGACATATCCAATGTGAAAACGCCTAGCATCTCAATAATTTAGAAGATCATCGTAATATAGGCTCACGTACGTGTAGAGTGGCACCATGACGTTCAAAACGTCAGCCTGTGCCGGTCCCGAATTATGGCACGGTGCCAAGTGCGCAGGAAACGATGACGTCATGCGTGCCCGTTGATGTTAAACGTGTAACTAAACCTCTCTATTGATCATGGACAGTGGACCTCACAAACATTATTGATCATGGACAGTGGACCTCACAAACATTATTGATCATGGACAGTGGACCTCGCAAACATTATTGATCATGGACAAGTGGACCTCACAAACATTACTGAGCATGGACAGTGGACCTCACAAACATTATTGATCATGGACAGTGGACCTCACAAACATTATTGATCATGGAAAGTAGGCATCACCAACATTATTGATCATGGACAGTGGACCTCACAAACATTATTGATCATGGAAAGTGGACATCAACATTATTGATCATAGACAGTGGACCTCACAAACATTATTGATCATGGACAGTGGACCTCACAAACAGTATTGATCATGGACAGTAGACCTCACCAGCATTACTGATCATGGACAGTGGACCTCACAAACATTATTGATCATGGACAGTGGATCTCACAAACATTATCGATCATGGACAGTGGACCTCACAAACATTATTGATCATGAACAGTGGACCGCACAAACATTATTGATCATGGACAGTGGACCTCACAAACATTATTGATCATGGACAGTGGACCTCACCAACATTATTGATCATGGACAGTGGACCTCACCAACATTACTGAGCATGGACAGTGGACCTCACCAACATTATTGATCATGGACAGTGGACCTCACCAACATTACTGATCGTGGACAGTGGACCTCACCAACATTATTGATCATGGACAGTGGACCTCATCAACATTACTGATCATGGACAGTGGACCTCACCAACATTATTGATCATGGACAGTGGACCTCACAAACATTATTGATCATGGACAGTGGACCTCACCAACATTACTGAGCATGGACACTGGACCTCACCAACATTATTGATCATGGACAGTGGACCTCACCAACATTACTGATCGTGGACAGTGGACCTCACCAACATTAGTGATCATGGACAGTGGACCTCACCAACATTATTGATCATGGACAGTGGACCTCACCAACATTACTGATCGTGGACAGTGGACCTCACCAACATTATTGATCATGGACAGTGGACCTCACCAACATTATTGATCATGGACAGTGGACCTCACCAACATTACTGAGCATGGACAGTGGACCTCACCAACATTATTGATCATGGACAGTGGACCTCACCAACATTACTGATCGTGGACAGTGGACCTCACCAACATTATTGATCATGGACAGTGGACCTCATCAACATTACTGATCGTGGACAGTGGACCTCACAAACATTATTGATCATGGACAGTGGACCTCACAAACATTATTGATCATGGACAGTGGACCTCACAAACATTATTGATCATGGACAGTGGACCTCACAAACATTACTGAGCATGGACAGTGGACCACACAAACATTATTGATCATGGAAAGTGGACATCACCAACATTATTGATCATGGACAGTGAACCTCACCAACATTACTGAACATGGACAAGTGGACCTCACCAACATTACTGAGCATGGACAGTGGACCTCACAAACATTATTGATCATGGACAGTGAACCTCACCAACATTACTGAACATGGACAAGTGGACCTCAACAACATTACTGAGAATGGAAAGTGGACCTCACCAACATTATTGATCATGAACAGTGGACCTCACCAACATTACTGGGCATGGGCAGTGGACCTCACCAACATTATTGATCATGAACAATGGACCTCACAAACATTATTGATCATGGACAGTGGACCTCACCAACATTACTGACCTTACCATCATTTTTGATCATGGACGGTCAACCTTACCAACTTTATTGATCATGGGCAGTGGACTTCACCAACATTATTAATCATGGACAGTGGACCTCACCAAAATTATTGATCATGAACAGTGGACCTCACCAACATTACTGATCATGGACAGTGGACCTCACCAACATTGTTGATCATGGGCAGTGGGCCTCACCAACATTATTGATCATGAACAATGGACCTCACAAACATTATTGATCATGGAATGTAGACCTCACCAACATTTAAATTTTGCACTTTTAAATTTCTACGAAATCTATTTAGAATTAAAGAAAATCTCCAAATACCTCACATGTTATTTTCAAGCACAAGTTGCATAAGTTGGGCTTGCAATCTTGCAGACCTATCAACCCTCATTCATTTGCATGTGTTTACTTTATGTGTTAAGTACCAGTGAGAAGTAGAGTTATACCCTAGAGTTTTGCGTGCCACTGGCACACGGATCAAGGATCAAGGATGAGACTCACGCGTTTAGCATCTGCTTCACGCTCTCATGCAGCTATATCAAAATCTCATGCAACTGGGCATTTTCATTAAATTATTTCTAAAATAACCCAAAAATCATTCAAATTTTCTCCAGTTTGCAGAAAATGGAGTCATCTCCACACATTTTCCTGGGATCAGATAATCGACTGAAATGTTTTGAATTCGACTGAAGAAACGGAAACTCGGTCGGTTATTTGTTGATAGCTCGCTTAATACTGACAATGTCGATTCTGACAATCTAAACTTTCCGGAGTAGCTGAAGAGATTCTCTTTTCAAAAATATATAGTTTGATGACAAAAGTATTTTTATTTTTGAGATAGTGGGCAACTGAAATAATCGTGTCGACTTCGCTGAAATTTTTTCTGGACCGACCAACATGCGCTTTTTCTTGTCCGGAAAATTATTGCGTGAACTGACTGAAATACTTTTAGGTTTCCGGAATGCTCTAATTTTTTACGAATAAAATGATATAAAATTTATGCATGTACCTTCTACCGTTTTCCGTAAAAGGGTTCGCTGAAATAAAGCGATTGAAAATCAAGACATTTTCAGCCGAATCGGCGTAACTGGAGCGAATTAAAAACTCGGATTTGAAGACGGACTTCAGAAGAGTCCGAAAATCCGGAATCAGGATCGCGGGTAAGTTTATAGGAAGATTGGTTATGTCGGTTGGTCGTAAGTGTCGAATTAAGTTTAAAAACTATAGTTTGCACAAAACATATCCTATTTTTCAAAGAAATGAATGTTTGTCATATAATAACTTAATGTAAATGGAAATAGTGAAAATTTTGAATTGATCATTAATTTTAAATACATATATATAATCGAAATGAAAAATGACCAGGAATATACATATTTTGTTCTCGGTAATTTTTGTTCTTGGATTTTTTATTAATATAAATTTACTAATTGATAATACATTTAATTTATAAAATTAAGTAAAAATAATTTTGACAAGTAAAAAAATGATTGGTCCTTTGTTCCGGAAATCCTAAAAAACAACAAAGGAGTAACATAAAAGAAATAATCTCTTTGTCTACTGAATATGTCTGCCACAAAACCAATCAGTAGAATTGTCATTTGGCTGAGCACAAGACAAATGTTTCCAAACAGTACATCTTTTCCTACCATCTTTCCCGTCACAACCTACCATGTCTTCAAACCAATCAGGCAAGTCAGTAAGTGAACAAAACTCACAATGATAAAATTCATTTTAGTTCATATAAATTATAATAATTACTGAAAACAAAATATGTATATTGCTGGTCATTTTTCAGGTACAAGAAGGTACATGCATAAAAATATATGTATTTAAAATTAATGATCAATTCGAAATTATATTTATACCATAGAAAAATACTATTTCCATTTACATTAAGTTATTACATGACAAACATTCATTTATTTGAAAAATAGGATATTTTTGTGCAAACTGTAACGTGTACGAGCAGGACCAGTCGTGGTGTTTACGTGAAAACGAATCAATAACCGGGATTGCCCACTGGCATTCTGGCCGTCACCGTAGTTAACCCCTTCACTAGTAGAGATCCGGGGATCGAAGAGATGATCACAACCCTACAAGGATGACTGATGCTAATGTAAAGGTCTATTATGGTATATTCTGCACAAATAGTATACGCGATTACAGATAATAGCGTAGAACCGCGTGGCTTAGACCATGGAGTTAAATATAGATGGAGAGACAACTCCGCCAGATCAAAGTGTTCAATGTACGATTCCGCCACAGCAGGGATTCGTCGGATTAGCCTGTGTGTATTTGGGGGATTAAAGCAGGTTCGGTCATGTTCGGCAGTTGTCGGATTCCCGCGCATGCGCCCCATCGACGTCATCAAAGCTATTATAAGCTGAGTGTATTGGAAATGTGAATTGGTACTTAGCCGCCCGCTGTGCACGCCGCCGGGAAGTGTTGAGTTTGACCATGGAGGGAAAGAGAGACCATTTTGACCCAACAGTGATAGGCACATCACTTACATCGTGTTTCGGAACCGGGTTTCTATCGAAAGGATACAAGCTTTCGGTCCCCGCACACAAGCGACAGGCTAACCGAAGTTGTTCCACATGCAGGTCCATTTTTCTGCCGTGAGAAAGAATATCTTCGTTGTGCTGAAGGTGTTGCTCTTGGTCAGAAAATTTCGTACATAAGTTGTCTTATATATCAAAATTTTAGCAGCACACGCTCACCGTATACAATATAGCGGCCATATTCATTTGTAATAGATACAGATGTGTTTATTATGCTTCCCGTTCTCAAATCCTCTTTTTGCCTTAATAATTGGGTAGAAATTATTTTTACGCACCAGGGAACCATTCCTCGTTTTCGTTAACGAGATTGTTTATTTTAGCATAATATGCTTACTTGATCTCAAGCTTTTAAAATGAACTGTTGATATTCGTCAGCCTATATAATAGCTTTAATACCGATGCCCGTCAAGAACCCCATCGGGCCAGAAGTGATCTTCAATACACAAGTGTTGAAGATCAATTAGCGATCAGCACGCAGGGGGTAAAACGGCCGTGGCTGACTCATTAGTTAATAGCTTTGAGGCAGCGCAAAAGCGAAAAAAGGCCAATCTAGTGTTTACAATATTGCATTTTATCCAAATTCAGGCTTCCGGTCCCGAAAATGGTAAAGACTGATATGTACTCTTTTATTTGATCTTGAACGCAAGCACAAAATGTGTCATTTTTGAAATGCGGAAATTCTGTTAATTCGGCAGTGAAAATGATGTATTTTCTGTTCGTGGCAAAATTGCCCATGTAATTTAAATGGGGTTTTTGAGAATTTTTCTATCGTTTATTTTTTTAGCTAATCCAACCGGTCCTTCATGTGCTATTCGTTTCCACATTCGCTGTACTTATACCAAGTTCCCTGCAAATTTTTGTTTTGTTGAGAAATGCGGAAATTGTAGAAAAACGATAAAATATACAAAACGACAGTATAATTCCAAAGTCCTGTAACTAAGCTATGAATGGTCATATTCTGATCAATGAAATATGCTCATATTCAGTATGATTTCAAATTGCCTAATATTTGTGTTGCGCATAATTAATGCATCGTTATTTTTACGTAGAACTACTGCGCATTTTTAATTTCAACTTCCGTTGATGTTTTTCTGCGGCGAATAAGAACCAACGACTCGGTCGGCGGAATCATACATTGAACATCAAACGGACAGATCGTGACTGACGGCCATTCAGAATACAATAGCTCTGCGGGCGACCTCACGGGTCAGCGACGGGCGGCTGGCGGAGTTGTCTCTCCATCTATATTTAACTCCATGCTTAGACAGAATGTCTAAGGAGATGTAACGTTATACCGCGTGGCTTAGACAGAATGTCTAAGGAGATGTAACGTTATGCAGTGGAATGATATTTACATATATGTACAGACACTAGGAGAGTGTATGCAAATAGACTTGATGTTATATGCAAGTAATATAAGAAAGTGTGTGCATATAAGCTTGATGTTATATACCAATGATATAAGAGTGTATGCATATAATTTTACAGTTACAGTTGTGCTTTAAATTTGCATGGGTACGCGATAAGGGCGGCCTGGTTGCTGGCCCTTCTCTTCTGGGTATAAGGGCGGCCTGGCTGCTGGCCCTTCTCTTCCGTCGTTGGAACGTTACGGATGTAACGCTCTCTCAATATATGGCACCCAGTCGTTGGAGCCTCTCCACGGATGTGGCAGCCCGCCGTCTTCTTCACCCCCAGTCGTCGGAACGTCACGGCTGTAACGCTCTCTCAATATATACCCCCAGTCGTTGGAGCCTCTCCACGGATGTGGCAGCCCGTCGTCTTCTTCACCCCAAGTCGTCGGAGCCTGACCCTAACTTGTCAGCTCACCAGTTTGCTTCCCGCACAGGTAGGTATAGCACGGCGTCTCAACCATCCCGGCTGCTGCGACCCGTCTATAGACACGACCCGTGGCTACACAACTTCACGACGACCCCTTAGGTAAGAACCACGTACAGCTCACCCTCCGTGGCCGTCAGGACAACTACTTGGGTATATAATGTGTTATCATTTCATCTGGTACAGATGTAGCATCATTACTGTCTGTAAACTGTCGATGGCGACCCTCTGCGACCCTCTGCGACCCGGTCGCAATCCGTCTGCGACCTTCTGCGACCCGGTCGCAGGTCGGTCAGATTTCACGGTTTATCGACGTTTCTCGGGAGAAGAAGTCTGTCTGTGCTGTGCCTTGTCTTTTCTGTACTGTCTGTAACCTGTGTCTTGTCTTTTGCCTTGTCTTTTCTTTACTGTCTGTAATCTGTGTCTTGTCTTTACTGTACAGTCTGTAATCTTTGTGATCTCGTTTACACCGGTCGCAGGGCTCCCTGATTCCACGATTTATCGACGTTTCTCGTAAAACGAAGCCCGCCTGTACTGTATCTTGTCTTTGCTGTACTGGCTGTAATATCTGTGGTCTTTTTCACCCCTGTACAGCGTCTATACAACCGTCTGCGACCCGGTCGCAGAACTAACGGGCTGCCCAATATGTCGCCGAATAACGGTGGGAGAGGTTGGCTCTATTATCCCCGTATTTATAGTACAGTTGCATAAAATCTGAGGGTGGAGGGAATCCCTATTTATCGTCATATACCGCTTCACGACCGATGACACCGACACATATATAATACTGCCCACGCCCCAGTGCCCGCGTTGTTCAGTAAAACAGTGCCGATATCATACAATCTACTGGTATTGACCTATTTCCTTATTCTATTATACTATACTGATGTCTGATCATGCAAATTACCGGAATGTGCTACGCGGTAATACATGTCATGTTACAGTATTATAGAATACCCCCAGACTACAATAAACACGCCAGTCGGTCTTCCCACTCTGTCGTGTTCCCTATACTATAGTACAACACACAAACACGTTTCCACACTGAAAATGCAAGCCGGCAAATTCGCATTGGATTGGCGTGTTTTCACAGGTTGTACTAGCTACAGGATTTACAATCATTTAGACTCCCAGGCCAAAACAATTACATTTGCGACCCGGTCGCAAAGTGCGCCAACATCAACAATTCAGGCTGTACCTGGCGTGCTTTCTCCAGAGCTGTGTTTTAGGTCTGACGTCGCTTGGAATGTCTGCACCGGTTTATATAGTGTGTGCACTCTCCGCACCCGAAAAGTCCCCACAGGAAGTTTCCTCACGAACGGAGACGTTTCGCCCGCAATGAAAGATCGTCTCCCACAGCGAAATTACAGTTCATAGTCCATAAACTAGAATGGCATCCCAATCTAGAACCTGTAGAGAATATTTCACGTAAAGGACACCTCCCATCTTGCTCTGGTAAGCGAGAAATACGGTGGAATCCATTTCCATACACTGCCTTGCTCATCGCTGAAGATACATGTCAAGGTCGTTCACCGCATTCCATTTGTGACACCCTCCCTATTCAAACTGTTCTCTACACAAACGGTTAACCGTTACACTGCCCCCGCCTTTCCAAATCATGACGTCCTCGTCATGGTCGTTCCTGTTCCACAGTCCAGTGCAGTTCTACAGTTCCAGTTGTACAGTTCGAATCAATCTAAACAAAAACTTTTACGGTACCCGGGCTGGGACGTCAGCACGTAGTCGTGCAACCTGCGAGGCCTGACCACTCGCCGACCGCGGGTCGTCGTCGCGTGTGTGGGGGCTGCCTCACCCTCGGCCACTTCCTCGGGCATGTCCTCCAACTCGCTATCCGGCGTCCCCCGCGGCTCCAGCTCAAATTCGGCCTGCCAGGCCGGCTGTCGGATGACGCGTCCACTCCGGCTCGTCTGGGGCTGGCCTATGGGTGGCTGCACGGCTACCGGGTGGGTCATGGCATAAGGCTCTGCGTGGGCCGGTTCCAACAGAGGCTGCATATATGCCCGCAGGGTCGTCGTCCGCGCCCTCGGCTCTGTAGGCTCTTCCGGAACATCACCCAGTGTGGACATACTACCACAGAAGGTACCAGCGTGAATGACTGTGGACTCATCGGAAGCGTTCAGCATACGAATAGGCACACTACCATCGGATGCAACTCGAGAAAGTGTTCTCGCCAGGACTAGGCCGGTCTTCTCGGTAAATGCGAGCTCCCCCTCTACTAGTCCAATCTCCCCCGGCGGTGCATCTCCCACCCTGGCCGGGGCGAGCATCTGGGTTCTAGGCGGTATGGTGATGGTCTCAGCCAGGGCCAAACGATAACAATCGAAACTTCCTACAACCTCGCATTGCAGGTACTTGCCTCCCAGCTTCAATCGATGGCCTCTTGCGTCATGTATACAGCCGTGGCGATACAGGAAGTCGTACCCCAAGATGGCGTCAATGGACAAATCTCCTACAACCAGCGTATGCTTCCACACCGTCCCTCGGATCGATATCCTGAAGTCTCCCTCTCCGAGTAAAGGCATATGGGAACCGTCAGCCACCTTGATGGACTGGTACCGGGAGTCTCGAAGGACTGGTTTCACATCTGGGTCAAGCTGTTCCCATATCCGGCGGCTGATCAAGGAGATAGATGCTCCGGAGTCCACACAGCACATCACCTTCACCGGCCCGATGGACGCGGGTAGGTATATCCCTGCTTCTCCCTGGTTATGAAGCGCAGGCTTGGGTCCCTGGGGCTTTGGTGGGCTCTCGGACCCGGACAATCGTCTCGGGTGCGGAGAGGGTGAACGTCTAGGGCACGCCGCCCTAAAATTGCCATCTTCTCCACACCTCCAACATCCCCGGCGTGGTTGTCTTCCCGTCCTCTGCCCCCGCCTTGAACTTGAAGCGTCCCCGTCCTGGGAAGCGCCTCTTATATTCTTCCATCAGGGTAGCAATCTCTGCTCGCAGTCGGGCCTGTGCGTCTTCATCTTCCCCTGCAGCGGCCCTTGCCGTGGGATCGGGACGTCGACGCTGGGCGTCCTGGAAGGCTTCTACCTCCACTGCGGCATGGACAGCCTCGTCTAGGGACTTCGGGCGGCACTGCCAGACTTTAAACCGTAGGTCTTCTCCAATTGCCTCGAAGAATTGGTCACGGGCCAGGGTGTCTTGGACCTCGTCCCCCGCGTCTGGGTAAGCCATCTGGCCGAGTCTCACCAGAGCTTGGCCCAGTTCAGGTAGACCTTCTCCCCTCTGTCGTCGCCTTGATCTAAGCTTGGATTTATACAGCTTCGTTTGGTTAGGGGGTGCGAAGCGTCTCTCCAAGGCATCACGTAGGCAGATGAAGTTTGCCTCCCCTGGTTTCATCTTCAGACTAGAGAGGACCTGTTGTGCTGGCCCCCGCAGGGAGATGGCCAAGTGTTGTCCCTTCTCTTCCGGCGTCCACCGGTTCAAGGCTGCGCAATGCTCAAAATGTACCAGGTGATCTCTCCAGGGCGTACCCCCATCATTTGTCGAAGCCTTAACCCACATCTTACGGGAAGGGGGCATGGTCGTAACTGTGGCCGTCCCACTAGTGTCAGCCGCTGAAAGGCGCACTTCTGCGCGGGAAGTAAACGTGGTTGCCTCTGCCCCCGTTGTCTCGGCCACGGCGGTGGCGGGATGTCCCCTCTCCTCGGCCGCTGGATGCCGCCCTTCTGCGACCCGGTCGCAAACCGTCTGTTCCCGTATAGGCTGGTCCATGGAGGTTCTGGTAGTACTCTCCCCTTCTATCCTAGGCCTGGAGGTGTATTCCGGGGACCCTACCATCGACTGATTGAACGTCGCCTGCATGGTATGCATCTGTGCCTGTAAACTTTGGAGGCCCTCTAACAGCACCCGATTGGTCAACGAGGTCTCGGTCTCGACGATGGCGGGCGTTGACAGCTCGGACGGTGCTTCTACCGGTCTCACGTCTTCTGTCGTCGCCAGCGTCGCAGACCCAGGTGACCCCACCCTCGATCGCCCTCTCCCCTGTAGGATAGCCCGTAGACTCGCTATGTCCGGATGTCTCGGTGTGGTCACTGGAGAACTCATGGTTAATGGCGTTGTCGGCACGTCGTTTTGTCGGTCATCTCTAGTAGTCGGTTGTTCTCTTCTGTTGTAGATCAGGTCAGATCCCACCGCTGCCACCAGTTTTCTACGTGTAACGTGTATGAGCAGGACCAGTTGTGGTGTTTACGTGAAAACGAATCAATAACCGGGATTGCCCAGTGGCATTCTGGCCGTCACCGTAGTTAACCCCTTCACTAGTAGAGATCCGGGGATCGAAGAGATGACCACAACCCTACAAGGATGACTGACGCTAACGTAAAGGTCTATTATGGTATATTCTGCACAAATAGTATACGCGATTACAGATAATAGCGTAGAACCGCGTGGCTTAGACAGAATGTCTAAGGAGATGTAACGTTATACCGCGTGGCTTAGACAGAATGTCTAAGGAGATGTAACGTTATGCAGTGGAATGATATTTACATATATGTACAGACACTAGGAGAGTGTATGCAAATAGACTTGATGTTATATGCAAGTAATATAAGAAAGTGTGTGCATATAAGCTTGATGTTATATACCAATGATATAAGAGTGTATGCATATAATTTTACAGTTACAGTTGTGCTTTAGATTTGCATGGGTACGCGATAAGGGCGGCCTGGTTGCTGGCCCTTCTCTTCTGGGTATAAGGGCGGCCTGGCTGCTGGCCCTTCTCTTCCGTCGTTGGAACGTTCCGGATGTAACGCTCTCTCAATATATGGCACCCAGTCGTTGGAGCCTCTCCACGGATGTGGCAGCCTGCCGTCTTCTTCACCCCCAGTCGTCGGAACGTCACGGCTGTAACGCTCTCTCAATATATAGCCCCAGTCGTTGGAGCCTCTCCACGGATGTGGCAGCCCGTCGTCTTCTTCACCCCAAGTCGTCGGAGCCTGACCCTAACTTGTCAGCTCACCAGTTTGCTTCCCGCACAGGTAGGTATAGCACGGCGTCTCAACCCTCCCGGCTGCTGCAACCCGTCTATAGACACGACCCGTGGCTACACAACTTCACGACGACCCTTTAGGTAAGAACCATGTACAGCTCACCCTCCGTGGCCGTCAGGACAACTACTTGGGTATATAATGTGTTATCATTTCATCTGGTACAGATGTAGCATCATTACTGTCTGTAAACTGTCGATGGCGACCCTCTGCGACCCGGTCGCAAGCCTCTGCGATCCGGTCGCAATCAGTCTGCGACCTTCTGCGACCCGGTCGCAGGTCGGTCAGATTTCACGGTTTATCGACGTTTCTCGGGAGAAGAAGTCTGTCTGTGCTGTGCCTTGTCTTTTCTGTACTGTCTGTAACCTGTGTCTTGTCTTTTGCCTTGTCTTTTCTTTACTGTCTGTAATCTGTGTCTTGTCTCTACTGTACAGTCTGTAATCTTTGTGATCTCTTTTACACCGGTCGCAGGGCTCCCTGATTCCACGATTTATCGACGTTTCTCGTAAAATGAAGCCCGCCTGTACTGTATCTTGTCTTTGCTGTACTGGCTGTAATATCTGTGGTCTTTTTCACCCCCATACAGCGTCTATACAACCGTCTGCGACCCGGTCGCAGAACTAACGGGCTGCCCAATATGTCGCCGAATAACGGTGGGAGAGGTTGGCTCTATTATCCCCGTATTTATAGTACAGTTGCATAAAATCTGAGGGTGGAGGGAATCCCTATTTATCGTCATATACCGCTTCACGACCGATGACACCGACACATAAATAATACTGCCCACGTCCCAGTGCCCGGGTTGTTCAGTAAAACAGTACCGATATCATACAATCTACTGGTATTGACCTATTTCCTTATTCTATACTGATGTCTGATCATGCAAATTACCGGAATGTGCTACGCGGTAATACATGTCATGTTACAGTATTATAGAATACCCCCAGACTACAATAAACACGCCAGTCGGTCTTCCCACTATGTCGTGTTCCCTATACTATAGTACAACACACAAACACGTTTCCACACTGAAAATGCAAGCCGGCAAATTCGCATTGGATTGGCGTGTTTTCACAGGTTGTACTAGCTACAGGATTTACAATCATTTAGACTCCCAGGCCAAAACAATTACATTTGCGACCCGGTCGCAAAGTGCGCCAACATCAACAATTCAGGCTGTACCTGGCGTGCTTTCTCCAGAGCTGTGTTTTAGGTCTGACGTCGCTTGGAATGTCTGCACCGGTTTATATAGTGTGTGCACCCTCCGCACCCGAAAAGTCCCCACAGGAAGTTTCCTCACGAACGGAGACGTTTCGCCCGCAATGAAAGATCGTCTCTCACAGCGAAATTACAGTTCATAGTCCATAAACTAGAATGGCATCCCAATCTAGAACCTGTAGAGAATATTTCACGTAAAGGACACCTCCCATCTTGCTCTGGTAAGCGAGAAATACGGTGGAATCCATTTCCATACACTGCCTTGCTCATCGCTGAAGATACATGTCAAGGTCGTTCACCGCATTCCATTTGTGACACCCTCCCTATTCAAACTGTTCTCTACACAAACGGTTAACCGTTACACAAACCATGTTTTTTAAATTTAACTCGACACTTACGACCAACCGACATAACCAATCTTGCTATAAACTTACCCGCGATCCTGATTCCGGATTTTCGGACTCTTCTGAAGTCCGTCTTCAAATCCGAGTTTTTAATTCGCTTCAGTCACCCGTTATACAGCCGATTCGGCTGAAAATGTCTTGATTTTCAATCGCTTTATTTCAGCGAACCCTTTTACGGAAAACGGTAGAAGGTACATGCATAAATTTTATATCATTTTATTCGTAAAAAAGTAGAGCATTCCGGAAACCTAAAAGTATTTCAGTCAGTTCACGCAATAATTTTCCGGACAAGAAAAACCGCATGTCGGTCGGTCCAGAAAAAATTTCAGCGAAGTCGACACGATTATTTCAGTTGCCCACTATCTCAAAAATAAAAATACTTTTGTCATCAAACTATATATTTTTGAAAAGAGAATCTCTTCAGCTACTCTGGAAAGTTTAGTTTGTCAGAATCGAACCAGTAATAAGCGAGCTATCAACAAATAACCGACCGAGTTTCCGTTTCTTCAGTCGAATTCAAAGCATTTCAGCATTTTTTCCTAGACTTGGTTATCCATTTATCATGTTTATAACCTCTGTGAAGGGCGAAATGTATATGATAGCCTGCAAAATCACCAGGGTGAAATTGATTTTGATGAATTTGACCCACGTTTTGGTTGGATTTTCATGAAATGCCAGGATAAAAATGCACAAATAAATTAATGTTGATTGTTGTTGTTGCACGTAGCTTACACTGTCCAGTACTGTATATATTTCAAATAAAATGTCCAATTTCCATGACAGATCTATACACTTGTGAATACATAATTAAAGAACATAAACCTAGAAACGAAAATAAACCTTCTAGTGCAAAATGCATCCCTCCAATACCACTATACAATTCAAGCACACGCAACATGTATTTTTTCATGGAGGCTGCCATATTGGATTGAGCCTCTCCACGTTTTGGAGTTTTCGTTATCCTTGAAGGGAATAATTATCTCCCTTTGACCACAGTTTTGTAGAATGCCCTTATTCGGACCAAAGCTGTCTGTAAATGATAGATTTATCTCCCTTTGACCAATACATGTCAATCTGTAACACTTGTGTCAATAACATCGAGTTAACCGTGCAATTATTACACGATTTACCACGGTTATGTGAAATGTATATGTGTCAAGTGCAGATGTTCATTAGGAGATTCCATTTCACAAGTCGGATGAGGAAAGGGACGTCTGCTTCCATACAAGTAACAATCGAATAAAACAACAAATAAATTACAAAATGAAATTTCTTTCTCAAGTTTAACTGTTGTTTCCATCAGGAAATTGACTAACAAGATTGACAAAGCGACACAAATAGGCATATATCCACGTAATTTCCCAACAGCTGACAAAATCACTCCCCGTTTGAGAGACCACATAAACTCGTCCACTGACATTGGCACGAGGCCAACCGAGACGGGAGCATCGTCCCAACATCAGTGGACGAGTCTTTTTCAAAAAAGGGGAGAAAGGTTGTCAAAATTTAAAATATGTTTTCAACCTTTCATTGTAATCTTTGATGATAATCAATTTGAGTAGTGCAATAGGATAGAAATAATGTGTTCATAGGCGTGCTAAATTGTTATTTTACGCACGGTCAGTGTGGGAAAGTTTATAAATTTTAGGGCGCGCGCTTCGCCCTTGCACTAAAATATAAACTTTCCCGCACTAACCGTGCGTAAAATAACCCTTTAGCACGCCTATGAAAACAATATTTCTTAATTTGCGTACACTTCGCCATCTCGATTTGAATTGTGCTAAAATCGAGACCCTGCATGCCAGGATGAATCCATATCCGCCTCCATAGTAAAATTAAATCCAGGGAAATGGATTCGAAAAATACCAAATAAAACGAGTATGACTGGAATTAGGAATAAACAATATTTTATAGAAAAACTAAATACGGTAGTTTCAAATGCCACAAACTGGAGATGAGCTTAATCAGAAATTTCAATGTTTTCAGTGGAATTGAATTGAGAACATCCCCAACTTTAGCCTGCTAGATATATGTCACTTCGAATTTTAGATTCATTTAGCAGAATTCAGGCAATTTTGGAAGCTTTCTAGAGTAAAATATACTCAGCACCCACCCTCCTGCAGGTATATAAGGGATTTTCTTTGCAATTCTTTATTAAAAATACCGGTATTCTCTCTCAAGTGTCCAAAATACAGTTAAAACATGGAGACATCAACTCCAATCGATAACAGTTGATCATGAAATAATAAAAGCGGGCCAGAAAAGAAATGAGAAATGATGTATGCGCATCGTAACTATTGACTAAAAGAAGAAAACTGACTTTGAAATTGTTGTGATGTTATATTGAGAAGGAAGTTTAGGTTCGGTATTTTGAACTGTTTGATATTCTAATTTCAGTCAGTCAAATCGGTCGTTTAATAAAGTAGAGGATGCATTTCATTCATTTCCATTGGACATTTTTCGAATTTTTCACAATTCCCTCAAAATAGGATAGAAATCAACAAAAGATGGATAGCTGACACAACAGAACCATTTATGCTTAATCACTCTTAGTACTAGCCACAACTGTTCCTATCAATAATGCCTGCGGTTGATAGTCACAAGCGACGTGCATGAATCTCCGTGTGCTATAACCCGTACCGTATAAATGTTCATTTTGCTGCTCTTCACACGTTATTTTCTGGAAACTAAATCCTTCTCCTCTTACTCATTTCCCATATTAAATTTTGTTACGGTATCTCGTGAATATGGGCCCTCCGCACATTTTAAGGGCAATATTATGAGCATGCCTCCTTGAACAGCAACACTTTTCACTCGCATGATTTCCCCCAGGCTTGTATATGGGGAATTTTTAACTACCGTAAGTAGTATATAAAACACCCATTGCGCCCCATTGACCCCAGGTCAATGAGCGTCAATATGCTCTTTTAAGTGCACAAAGGTCAATGAGCCAATATGCCTTGTATATGGGGTTAGGGACTTGTGCGCAGGTGTATGACGTCACTTTCGGTAGGCGTGAATCGGGCGTGACCTGGGTATGGTTGACCTACATCCGGGTTCTTGAGGGGGAAAATGCATGTACTGAGTGTATCCCGAGTACATCCGGGTTAGACATCCGGGTCCTTGTTCTGAAATCGTATGATAGGCATGTACTGACTTGTATTTTTCCATTCATCCGGGTTCATTGTGACCTATATCCGGGCACTTTCCATCCAGTCCATTCATCCGCGTCCTTGTGACCTTGTTTTACAGCCGAGGACTTGTCCATCCGGGTACGTTGGCTGACCTATATCCGGGTACTTGGTCTGGTATCGTATGATTGAATGCATGTACTGGGGTTTTTCCATTCATCCAGGCACTTTACATCCGGGGGCTTTTACATCCGGGTTGTTACAGCCGGGTGTATAGAAAGCTTCAAAGCTACACCGTTGACTCCAGGTCAATAAGCGTCAATAGGCTCTTTTAAGTGCACAAAGGTCAATGAGCTTCAACATGCCCTGTATCTGGGGTTTTCCCATTGGGACTTGTGCGCAGGTGTATGACGTCACTTCCGGTAGGCGTGAATCGGGCGTGACCTGGGTATGTCTGACCTATATCCGGGTCCTTGTCTACATCCGGGTCTTCGGTGTGGGATCGTATGGTTCAAAGGAATGCATGTACTGACCTGCATTCTGCCATCCCGCTCATCATCTGTTGGCTGACCTATATCCTTATTTACATCCGGGTCTTTGATTGAATGCATGCACTGACTTGTATCCCGTCCATCTTTACATCCGGGCACTCCACATACCTGGAGCACCCTGTACTCTATAGCCCGTAGGGTATAGGTTATACCATGCTGCGGGTGCACCAGGTATGTCTGTGTGTGTGCCTGCGTACGATGACGTCTCTTCCGAGCAGCGCAGGGTCAAAGGTCGCTTCCGCTCATGTGGTCAAAGGTCACATCCGGTCACGTGACCGGAAGTGCACTCAGAGTTCAAAGGTTAATCGTCCTCCAAATCTCCTTTATCACTCATAAATGCATAAAGATAGGGCTTTAAGGCATTGAGACGGGCGTTAAGGCGTAACGACAGGCGTTGACGGGCGTTGAGACGGGCGTTAAGGCGTAACGACGGGCGTTGACGGGCGTTGAGACGGGTGTTAAGGCGTAACGACGGGCGTTGACGGGCGTCACTGCATTCCGATGTATTGGTGGCAATTCCATGAAAATCAGAGCTTCTGGGCTAGTTCACGAGGGCGTTGAAGCGTTAAGCTAAGCGTTGACAGGCGTTACTGTCTATAAAAGCAAGTGTATTGCCAAAACACGCACAGTCGACGTTCAACCGTCAATATGGCTTATACTTGCTCTGAGTGCGAACGCACGTTCAAAAGACGTTACGATATGATGCGACACGAGAAAAATATACATGGGATTGAAGACTCCGAGGCACAAGAAGCCGATACAGAGATTGATGAGAGTCTATCTACTGATACGGAGAGCTTGACCTCAGAAAGTTAGCCTACATCCCAGGAAAGTGAGATTGCTGAGAGTCTATCTACTGATACGGAGAGCTTGACCTCAGATAGTCAGCCTACATACCAGGAAAGTGAAGCAGAACCTACCTTCTGGGATCGTATAGTGAGAGCAGCTATACTCACGCTGCAGCGATCGAGGAGGCCGAACAGGATAACTTACAACAGGCATACACACAAATGCGCCCCTGTATCAGGAAAACAGCCATGGCGATCCATGAACAGTATACCTTACTACCGCTTGAAATGAAAGGCGACCCTACGCACAGGCCCACCATGAACACCAAGAGTCACTTGGAAGAGGATATGCGGTTACCACCCACCGAGGCCCTGGAAAATGCGATCAGGATGCGCAAACAACTCTTCCAGGACATGCTGCACGAACAATATCTTGAACTGCCCGACGATGCTTAGATCACACCGAGCAAAGATGAAACTTTCTAAAAGGGCGACTTCTGATTGGACAAGAGCAGCCGAGAATACATCTAACGGGCAAGAACGACTATGACAGATACAGCGCCAAATGGCGGACTCTGATGAGAAAAGAGTCTTCTTGAATTGTAAACATACCCAACGCGGGTATGATGTAACATTGGGGAGAATGAACTATATGAAAACTTGTTGTTGTTGTTGTTGTTGTTCTCTCATCTGTCATCCTTGTTGTTGTTGTTGTTGTTGTTGTTCTCTCTCCGGTCTACATGGCGTCAAGGCGTTATGCTAGGGCGTTAAGGTGTAACGACGGGCGTTGACGGGCGTCAGTGCATTTCCAATGAATTAGTGACAATTCCATGAAAATCAGAGCTTTTGGGCTAATTCACCAGGGCGTTGAAGCGTTGAGCTTGGCGCTGGCGGGCGTTGAGACGGGCGTTCGGGCGTAACGACGGGAGCTCGGAGCTCGGGAATGGAGTAGTCGGGAGCTCGGAGCTCGGGGATGGGGCAGGTGGGAACTCGGAGCTGGGGGCCCCAAAATTTTTGCTTTCTATACTACTCCTAAACGACCGTATATGACCACTCACTCACTCACTCCCTCACTCACTCACTCACCATCGTTAGTTTGTCCATGCGTTAAGACGGGCGTTGGGCACGCCTCACTCACTCACTCGAAATGCGCTTTTATACTACTAAATGTGAGTCAATATACTGTTACTATACTATCCTTTGCGCATTGCGCCGCAAGGTCAATAGGGCTCGAAATGCGCTTTTATACTACTAAATGTGAGTCAATATACTGTTACTATACTATCCTCTGCGCATTGCGCCGCAAGGTCAATAGGGCTCAAAATGCGCTCTTATACTACTAAATGTGAGTCAATATACTGTTACTATACTACCCTCTGCGCATTGCGCCGCAAGGTCAATAGGGCTCGAAATGCGCTTTTATACTACTAAATGAGGTGGGAAGTGACGTCATACACATGCGCACAAGTCCCAATGGAAAAACCCCAAATATAGGGCGTATTGACGCTCATTGACCTTTGTGCACTTAAAAGAGTATATTGGCGGTCATTGACCTGGGGTCAATGGGGCAAAATTGGTGCTTTATATACTACTTCCTATGATACATAGCATTCACCATATATGGATATTCATAACCGTAATGATATCCTCATATCCCAAAGGCGGATCTACGGGAGTCCCACATAATAAAAAAAGTGTTGAGGGACCAGCGAACCCTGGGAATCCACGTAGAAATAATGTCTTGAAATATGTAAATTAAATGAAAGTGGATTATGGAATTAGAGTATCAATGTGTGTATTAAACAGACCATCATCTATTCATGTAGTTTGTGAGTGTACCATTTAAGTTGGAGTTTCAAAATGTATCTAAAATCAGATATTATCGCCGCGAGCGCACCACGTTATAGAGCGTTATAGGCCTACAGTCTGACTCTTGTTTGTGTTAAAGCAGGAAGTCAAATGGAGTCAGGCATATTCTTCAATATCGATGCGTGTTTATGCGAAACAAATGTGAAAATAGAACAATAAATCTACATAAATTGTGTTCAGATTCATTTCCGGGAAAACGCGAAAAACGCATCTCCGGCAACCTGGGACCCCGGAGCTTCCGGGGCCTAAGCGGCCCCTGGATCCTCGCCTGTTGGGCTGTGAGGATTTCCTTGTTTTTTTCTTTGTGTGAATGAATCGTATCGGTAGGCGTATTGGTTTCCCGAACTAAAATTCATCGTTTTGTATGTTTTAACATATAACTGTAAAGTCAAATGGATGCAGGCATGAGGTGCGATCGATGTTTTCATTATATCGATGCGTGGGTCCGTGTAACCTTGCACAGTTCAATTTTCGTTTTTTTGGTTTTGGTTTCTCAAAATCAAAAATTGAAATTGCGAAAAAATCGTGAAAATAGAGCCATAAATCTGCATACATTATGATCAGTTTTATTTCCGGGAAAACGCTCAGAACGCATCTCCGGCGATCTAAGACCCCGAAGCTTCCGGGGCCTAAGCGGCCCCGGCACCCTCGCCTGTTTGTTTGTGATAGTTGACCCCCACCCCCTATGAATTTTTGCTGGATTCGCCCCATTGTATTCTCCTATTTATATGTTCGCACGACCTGTGCCCATCGCGGTGCGATGGAGTGCCCAAGTACATCCATCCATCCATCCAAACACCAGGGGTATTTACCATGACGATCTCATCTGATGCCTGTATTATCTTTCTTAATTTGTTTATTGATTTATCTCATTTTAGATTATGTATCGGTATTTGTTGTCAGAGACTCGAAAAGTGGGTCAGTTCACCTGTTGGATGACTTTGAATGTCGGGTACCTGTCCCCACCAGGTGGCGCTGCATTTCCGCGATCCAGCGGAGTCCGGCAACGCAGTCCATCGTAGTTTTGTATTTTCCCGATGGCTTGTATGAGTGGTGAAATTAATGTAAATTATATTTACAAATCATGAAAAATAATAATGAAGATAAAACCAATGTTTTAAGAAGTTAGTTTATCGATTAGCTTTCTAAATTAGTCATCCACGGTCGAACTTCGCGGGGGTGTGCTCTCAACTTTCAATCGCCCCGTTTCAAGGCGAGGCTTGAAAAATGATTGACACCTTGGCATGGAGTAGAAGTGGAAGGAATTACTTTACTAAGTGATGGTAAAATTTGGGATTTTACCTCTAAAAACTTGGATATTGTTACTTAACTATAGGTGAGTTTTGATGATGTACATTTATTTGACTCAGTGAACTCGTGAATTATTCATTTCTTATTGTACAATTCCGTCCTGCGGTCGGCAACTGCAACAGGGTCCGAGTCTAGAAGTCACGCTAAAATTTTGAGGGATCCGAAGTTGTCCATTTTCAATTTCAAATTTCAGGTGAAATTGACAGTATAGTTGACAGTTATTATGCAGATTTCGCATTTCTATTCAATACTTCATTTTGGTGTCACGTTACTACACGTGTCACTCTTGCCTATTGTTTGTTGTTCAATGAAGGGGCAATGTAAAACTAAAATTACTGTAAGTTTGTTTACAGTGTTAGGCCTATCTGAAGAAATACTACACGCACCAACCTAGGCCTATAGATTGCGTGTAAAAATGGCCGTATACAATCTATTTATAAAGGTTCTAGACAAAGGTCTAGTTCCTTGGCTGTAATCAGGTTGGACACAAATGCATTTCGAGCTAATTTAGTCCGTTTGGGCTTATTTAGACCGATTGAGCTAAAAATCAGACACTTTATCACGCATTGGTTAGGAGATGTCCAATTTCCGCTACAAAGCGCACCACCTCACTGTCACTGAGCCAAGGTCAATACATAAGATGTTCGTCAGCGAAACAATCACTCTTGTTCATCATTGCGTTCTTCTGATATCACATATTAAAATATGCTAATCCTGCACATCCAACATCATTATCTCACTTCATGTCTTCTTCTCGTCTCTGTACATCTTTCCATGCGTCTTCCAAAGTAATAAAAATGGACGTCTAACTCTCGATCAAACTCGCACAATGTCACGTGAGCGTGATATTTCCGAATATGGATTTATAATTTCTCGGCATGTATGGGGGGTCTCACTGAACATATATATCAAACTTTAAGGCGTGGAGGTAAAAATGGAGAAGAAAAAAAAATATAGCATTTCTGAGGATTGTAGGACATTTGTCAGCTTTCACTTTTGCTTTATCTTCAAGTTCTGGTGGTCTCCTGTGATTTCTGGCACCGTCAGTAATTGGCCTAGCTTAAGTTTGATTTATATGTCTAGTCAGACCCACCATACATGCCGAGAAATTATATATCCATATTCGGAAATATCACGCTCACGTGACATTGTGCGAGCTTGATCGAGAGTTAGACGTCCATTTTTATTACTTTGGAAGACGCATGGAGAGATGCACAGAGACGAGAAGAAGACATGAAGTGAGATAATGATGTTGGATGTGCAGGATTAGCATATTTTAATATGTGATATCAGAAGAACGCAATGATGAACAAGAGTGATTGTTTCGCTGATGAACATCTTATGTATTGACCTTGGCTCAGTGACAGTGAGGTGGTGCGCTTTGTAGCGGAAATTGGACATCTCCTAACCAATGCGTGATAAAGTGTCTGATTTTTAGCTCAATCGGTCTAAATAAGCCCAAACGGACTAAATTAGCTCGAAATGCATTTGTGTCCAACCTGGTAATAATGCTTACTAAATAAAACATCTGCATTGGAATGTTTGAGGACAGAGGCTCAGAGCTAATCTGGGTACATGGACCTGTGTTGTCACTTTCCATTTTCAGGGGAGATCATCTGTATGGCTCAGAGAGAGTATAGCTTTGTCTGAACTTGTTAGCTTCATTGAAACCCCCATCATTTATAAATCATCAGCAATGGCGAGGAAAGCATTTCAGAATGTAATGCCACTGCCAGAATACAGTACCAACACTTGCACCTCGTGAAATTCCTGAATCAGGGGTGATTCGATTTCTCTTCAAAAGTGCAATTTAGCAGTGTATAAGAATTTCTTATACACCCCTGAATTATAAGGCACACGGGGGGGTCACTTTCGTCTAAAAACAGCATTTGTATGGGATAATCATATATATTTTCACCAAAGATGGTCACCAAACTCTTTGAACCCCTCCTGGCTACTGACATGCCTTGCTAAATGATGTGTATTATAATCCCTCTGAAATCATCCAGAACTTTTCTCAAGTTGAAGGTACATTCATCATTCCTGCATGCAATACCATTATTTCCTCAGTATTATGCCATCACATACCATGTTAGACACATATTAGAAGTTCTGAGGTAGATATCTGTTAAAACTGCAATATGCATGGGAAACCAACTTACAGTTGCCTAAAGTGCAAACAAAAAATAAACCACAATAATTTTGAGACCTGATCATACATTTTATCATGTGTATGGAAACTCAGGAAGTAAAATAGTAAACTATCATTTTTAGTAGCACATTGCCTTACGGTGATATTATCATTTTGAGTGATTGAGAAATAATACTGGTAAACTTTTGCCTCCATGTTAACAAGCCTGCCAGGAAGTGTATTTGCTGTGTGGTATGCCCAAAGAATGTTGCATTGTGCACCTTAGGTTCACATATTTGAATGACTGAGTCACATGATTAGAACAATTGCTTAAGATTTTCGCCAGTCTTTTAAGGCTCAAGGACATTGTAGAGCTGTAATAACTAATCAGCCTTTCTTCGACAGCGAGGTCCCCGGGTGTACAACAAGGAATAGGACCTTACCCGTGAGGTCACCAATCTCTAGCCGTGAGATCACCAGTCTCTTCCCATGAGATCCCCAGTCCCTCAGTTTGAAGGAGAGTGGTCACTGTCGCTCTCCATCACTCTCCTATTTCTTTCTTGAGGAGGGCTTTACGTCACTCTCCTAGAAACCACCATTGCCACATTTGGAGAGTGATATTGCAGAGAGTTCTCACTCCCACATGACTCGCGTAAACCAAATTCCAGGAGAGTGACCAACAGCTCTGTCAGATTTTATAAACATGAGAGACCTGCCGTCCTGGTTGAAAAAAGGAATAGGGCCCTCCCCGTGGCAGGGGTTGAAATATTCAAAATAATGTACCTGTCACATGAGACAGGTGAGCAAAACGTTTACCTGTCACCTTCCAGATTTACCTGAACATGCGATCATGG
>JAVTVY010054682.1:0-31319 GCA_036873755.1 Hanleya hanleyi | reverse complement strand
ATTCGCACGGGGACACTTCTTATCATGTTCTAAATGACGAGACGAGTAAAACGAGACCCCACAACCCTACCGCAAATGTATAGAAGTACGTTTCCAGGGGGACAAACATTGATCCTATACCCTCAGTATGGGACTATATGGGGTTCGGTGACTTTTTTCAAAAATTTCACCGATTCGCACGGGGACACTTCCTATCATGTTCTAAATGACGAGACGAGTAAAACGAGACCTCACAACCCTACCGCAAATGTATAGAAGTACGTTTCCAGGATGGTCCTATACCTCCCATACCCCATATAGGCATTTTCCCGTAATTTAGGATAAAGTCCGTATTCCGTATTTTTTCAGGAAAATTTTTACATACACCCACCCTGGAACTAGGGAAAGATAACTCTGTTGATAGACAAGCCCTGTTAAGCCCGGCGACCTATATACCCCTCATACCCCATATAGGCATTTTCCCAGGTTTTTCGATAAAGTCCGTGTTCCGTATTTTTTTTTTCAGGAAAAATTTTACATGCAGCCACCCAGCCATCAAATACCCTTCACCTAGGCTTCACGTTGATACCTCACTCGACCCCATTCGACCATTAGGGGCTCCCCTAGATGCCAAAACGTCTATTTTCATACCCTTGGGCCACCGCGCATGCGCAGAATGCCCTTAATTCAACCCCACACCCAGTCCATCAGATGCCCCTTCATGAATGCTTCACTTTGATACCTCACTTGATCCCATTGGACCATTAGGGGCTCCCTAGCCCCAAAAAGGCTATTTTCATGCCCTTGGGCCACCGCGCATGCGCAGAAGGCCGATATGTCAACCCCACACCCAGTCCATCAGATGCCCCTTCACGAATGCTTCACTTTGATACCTCACTCGACCCATTGGACCATTAGGGGCTCCCTAGCTCCAAAACGTCTATTTCCATACCCTTGGGTCACCGCGCATGCGCAGAATGCCGATATTTCAACCCCACGCCCAGTCCATCAGATGCCCCTTCACGAATGCTTCACTTTGATACCTCATACGACTCCATTGGCCCATTAGGGACTCCTCTAGCTCCAAAACCGCTATTTCCATACCCTTGGGCCACCGCGCATGCGCAGAATGCCGATATTTCAACCCCACACCCAGCCCATCAGATGCCCCTTCACGAATGCTTCACATCGATACTTCACTCGACCCCACTAGACCAGTAGTCAATCTCCTAGCTCCAAAAAGGCTATTTTCATACCCTTGGGCCTCCGCGCATGCGCAGAATGCCGATAGTTCAACCCCGCGCCCAGCCCATCAGATGCCCCTTCACCTAACCTTCAATTTGATACCTCACTCGACCCCATCGGTCAACTAGGGGCTCCCATAGCTCCAAAAAGGCTATTTTCATACCCTTCGCCCGCCGCGCATGCGCAGAAGGCCGATATGTCAACCCCACACCCAACCCATTAGATGCCCCTTCACCTAAGCTT
This sequence comes from Hanleya hanleyi, assembly GCA_036873755.1. Classification (NCBI taxonomy): domain Eukaryota; kingdom Metazoa; phylum Mollusca; class Polyplacophora; order Lepidopleurida; family Hanleyidae; genus Hanleya; species Hanleya hanleyi. The sequence goes on along the minus strand of JAVTVY010054682.1, from coordinate 29,852 downwards.
CACTTTGATACCTCACTCGACCCCATTGGACCATTTTATCTAGGGACTACTTTTTCTCCGCGGAAGCTTTTTCCCGAGACCGAATCACCGCCAAAACCGCGGCCAAACCGCATCACCGCGCATGAATACATTTTTTTTTTTTTTTTTTTTTTTTTTGCCGGAACTTTTTTTTTTTTTTTGTCAATGCACACCCCCCCCCCCCAATAACCCCCCAATGCCCGAGTTGTCTCCCTTGCATCCATAGTGTAGAGATGGCGCCACACCCTCAATTGTGACGTCATTTTTACATCCGGGGGAAAGTTGGCTTTAGTTGCCCTTTATACACTACTTCCGTGTAACAAGCGTTTATGCAGAATCGGATGTACATTAACGATAATGCTGGGAAATGTTACACAGGTACTCAGATTTAGAATATGAATGGAGTCAACGGGAAACAACCAATAAGATAAACTTATCACAGTCACAGTTTCCATTTGACCATATGCAAGAGTAAATCTCTGTCTAACAATATTTATAGACCCAAAACACTGTTGGAATACAAGATATGCGAATTCCAGGTCGCCATTATGAAGCGGCAAAAGGGAGGCAACTTTGTCATGAAAATACCAATTTTAAGGGTGAAGCGGAAAGTCCCGGCGAGTTAAGTAAACTGAGTGATACAAGGGCAATTTAATGTGTCTTCCTATAGAGAGTATGATTGTATTTTGAAGGGGATTATTACAGTCCCCCATGGTTCGTTATTCGGAGCTGATGGCCATTCTTCCCCGACGTGCTTGATCGTTCGTCCACCGCGACAGGAAATCTCGGGATTCCTAACTCGAGCATTTTAGAACGACTTGCGCTTCCATGTGGGGAATTAATCTGTTTAACAATTTTTCGAATGGTGTGAGAATGGACACAGTCTTGTATGTGACTGGTCTTATGATCCGATCAACGATCCAACATATAATTTGAAAACGCTACTTGTATTTGTTGCAGGTGTGAAGTTTGGTTAGCTTCTTACTCTTCGGCTGAGCCAGGGAAATAAACTTTGCTGAAACAATAATTTAGTGCTTCAGTCGGTCCATTATTATCATTTAACAAATGTTTTTACCTTCATTTCTTCTTTACTAACTCGTGCATCAATAGTTATGGATTGTAATAAGCCTCGTGTACATATTTTTTATGTATTATTTTTTCGGCTAGGCTGTACAGTTAAGTCTAACAATTTGAAAAAAAACAGAGCGAGTGGGAATGGCGAGAAGAAGCATGCGGGACGTTTGGTGTGATACAAAATGAACGATAATGTCACAAACAACCTGGATATGGAAAACTTACCTCTTCCCAGCTGGAGACTTAGATTTGTTATCCCTGTAAATTGTGCTTATTGCAAGTCTTTTAATTTTTATGACAATCAAGATAGCGAACAGTATGAGATAGTGCTTAGTAGTATATAGCGAGGATTACACCGCGCATTGACCTTTGACCTCGGAAATTTGCATATCACGGGACAGGTCAAAGGTCAATGAGTGCACTTGAGTTGACCTGTATCCTTTCATCTCGTCTTTGACCTTGGATCATATTTAGACATGTTAGGGCTGGGGTTTTTCCATCACGGGGTTTGCACATGTGTATGACGTCACTTCCGGTCTGCGTGAATCGGGCGTGACCTATGCATGTGCTGACTTGTATTTGGGGAATCACGGCGAGATCACGTGATAGTTCAAGGTTATATTGAATGATAGGAATGCGTGTACTGACCTGTTCATCCGGGGTTTACATCCGGGGACCTATATCCGTGTCCTTTAGCTGTGTGTTCCGGGTTCACACGGGAACAGCCGGGTAGTTTAGGATTGACCTATATCCGGGTCCTCTAGCAATACCATTGATGGGATGCCTGTACTGACTTGTATTTGGGGTTTTTCCATCACGGGGAGATCAGGTGATAGGTCAAGGTCATATTGAATGATAGGAATGCGTGTACTGACCTGTTCATCCATGGTTTACATCCGGGCACTTATATCCGCGTCCTTTAGCTGTGTGTTCCATACGGGTACATCCGGGTTTACACGGGAACAGTCGGGTAGTTACGGAGGTGACCGAAGAGACACGGAGGTGCCCGAAGAGACACGGAGGTGCCCGAAGAGACACGGAGGTGCCCGAAGATGTCACGGAGGTCACCGAAGAGACACGGACGTGACCGAAGAGACACGGAGGTGACCGAAGATGTCACGGAGGTCACCGAAGAGACACGGAGGTGACCGAAGATGTCACGGTGGTTACCGAAGAGACACGGAGGTGCCCGAAGAGTCACGGACGTCACCGAAAAGACACGGAGGTGACGCTGGGAACATGATAGGAATTTATGTACTGACCTGTGAATGGGGTTTCGCGCCCTCGTACGGACACTGTACGGTTAGACTATAAAAAGCCCACTGTGTATGGTCTGCTATCCACTCAGGGTTTTTTCCCGCCAGAATGCATATTAAATCTGTAGACAAAGTGTATGGAAATAGACGTTTTGGGGTCTAGGTGGGAATTGCCACCAATACATCGAAATGCAGTGACGCCCGTCAACGCCCGTCGTTACGCCTTAACGCCCGTCTCAACGCCCGTCAACACCCGTCGTTACGCCTTAACGCCCGTCTCAATGGGGTTTTGGAGGCCGATTAATCTTTGAACTCTGATTAATAATAATTTTCAATAATTTGCATATGGCCTCTGTGAGGTCACTTCCGTTTCCGTTCACGTGACCGGAACTGACCTTTGCCCCCTGCGCGCAATCTTTATCCGGTATTGTTAGCGCGCGCAGGGGTCAAAGGTCAGTTCCGGTCACGTGAACGGAAACGGAAGTGACCTCACAGAGGTCATCTGCAAATTATTGAGGTCAACAGGTGTCCAAATGCTCTTGCAGAATACCGGATCGGGTGCACCAGGTATGTGTGTGTGTGCGCCTGCGTACGATGACGTCACTTCCGAGCAGCGCAGGGTCAAAGGTCACTGCAAATCACGTGGTCAAAGGTCACTTCCGGTCCTGTGACCGAAAGTGCACTCAGAGTTCAAAGGTTAATCGGCCTCCAAAACCCCTTTATCGCTCGTTAAGGCGCTGAGACGGGCGTTAAAGATAGAGCGTTACGGCATTGAGACGGGCGTTAAGGCGTAACGACGGGTGTTGACGGGCGTTAAGGCGTAACGACGGGCGTATATCTAAACGTAGTAAAGGTCAACTTCCGCTATTGGTGGCAGGGATGGTAATGGAGCCTGCGAAATGGAGCATGCGCAGTGGGGAGGTTGCGAGCTGTGTCGAATCATTTGCGTACACTTCGCCATCCATAAGATGGCTTGCGAATCGTGTGTCTCCATTATCGCGGAGCGATATCCAGTACTTTACCGGATTCTGTTCGGCCTTCATCCGGCGGAGAACAGACCCGAGAAATCAGATAAATTACAGATTTTGATACCACTTCTGAAACAGATATTGCCCGGGCTTACAAAATATATAGGTATGTATAACTTTCGTATAATCCCAGAGGTGTGGTGGATCTGAAATTTTGAACAAGTAGTTCATCACATGACTCGAAAATGGCGAGTTACGTTGGGGTTACGTCGGTAGACTTTAGCTGATTGACTGACGAAGTCACGTGGTATTGATTTATGGAAATTCTCTCCTGCAGTTGCCGAAAGTAGGCTGAACATGGATACACACGATCCCAGGGTCAGTCTTACCGCGTATAGATGACCGAGATGGTTACAGGTTGGTGTCGAATGTGCTGGGAAATTCGTGGAGGCCGCCATCATGAATTTCTTAGCTACGTTATAGCCGTCCTGATTGGCCGACTTGAAATTGAAGGGAAACAACTCCTGGAGGCAAAAAGTCGCTCATCGTTAAAACTGCCACTAGATGGCGCAGAGCAGTATTCCTCTGCCACCAGCCAAGAATGTCAAGGCAGCGTAGAGAGCTTTGCGATGTTGTTGACTTGGCTGGTGAAGATGATGAAATAGGTAATTTTATTATTGATGCGGAAATTATTTTATGGACGAAATGCTGAATATTGAATATAGGATCTCATGCCTTCTATTGGCAAGTATTCGCCTGAATGGAGCATGTTTCGATGTCTGTATTGCCGACTTATAGTATCCTAGAACGAATGGATGTTTGTTGAAAATGCTATAGTAAATTTCGATGAGATAGACAATATGCGGATTGCCTTTTCGAAGTCCATCAGTTTCCTTGCCTGCTTATGGATAGCAACAATACTTCCTAGCAGTTAGAGTATGTTTACAGATGATATCAATCTCAATCCTCATCGATAGAGCGCATTTCAACACTTAACACCAATTAATGTTATGATAACAATTTTCCCATCACTTATTCATCAATATCACGCCATGCACCAGTAGCCAATCATTTGCATAGATCCAAGGGCGTAGACAAGTTTTGAAGTTTGGGGGGGCTTAGGGGGAGAGTCTGAGAGGGGGGTATCCCCCCTCGCAGCGTAGATTTTTTTTGTAAATTGATGGTAAATTGGCGCTCACTGGGAGCATTTGAGCGGTAAAAGATTGTAAAAGTTGAACTTTTTTTTTTGCGAAAATGTCCTATAACAGTGGCGATCACTACAGTGATATACAAGGTGAAATGATCATTCAATCCGGGGTTTGCACTATAATTCAAGTTATTTCTTAGACAATACTATTTTGCCTAGATTGCAGGGGCGGTGCATTGATGCGTGGTTGACCGCATGAGTTTTTGTGTTCGTTCTGAAGTTGCCAAACTTATCAAAAATGTAACCTTAGTGATCCTTTCTCGGAATACTAGCGAAAATTATCCATATTCATCATATTTTCACCAGTTAAATAGTGACTTTGTGTCTGGGTTAGATTTTTTACCTGTATCTCGAGGGTTTCTCCGTGAAAATTATTCGAGAGTTCGTATCTCTCGTTTGTGAATAAACAAATACTGAACAAATGACTGGGATCTCAATAAAAAAAAGTTTATGGTGAAAAAATGGGGATTTTTCAGCCAACGTGTTGACCTTTTTCGTCCAAATGGGCGATCTGTGATTGAATTGGAGCACATTATTCGTTTCTCGGAGAAAATCACACGGGGTCTTTGAGTCCGATATCGCCAAACTGTTGCGTTATTCTCTGACCGATTGCAATTATTCTAGCCCTTGCAATTATTCTAGCCCTTCTGGTAAGCATTGTTGATGATAATTTTACTTCCACTGTAATATGCAACAATTGATAAAGATATGTGACAAGCTAAACATTTACTTCTCTGCTATGATTGCTTTCTGTTTCATTCTTTCTTTCTTTCTTTCCTTCTCCCCTTTTTCCCGTTTTTTTTTTTTGTTTTTTGCCGGACATCAATATTTGGGGGGGCTGAAGCCCCCCCAAGCCCCCCCTTGTCTACGCCCTTGCATACATAGCGTGTGGGCGGAGTTTCGTCTCGAATGATAGTTCCAAGGAGTTACCCTTACTACTAATACGATGACGAGGTAGGGCACCGTAGTAATGTTAGTCGGATCAAAATGAGCTACTGAGAAATGGTAGCACTAGTAAAACGACATTACTGCTGGGGTGCTTATGGGTTTATGGCCTTTGACCCCTGCGCACCATTATTAATATCCGGTATTGTGCGCATGCGCTGGGATCAAAGGTCACTTCCGTTCACGTGACCAGAACCGGAAGTGACGTCACAAGGCTGGTGGCACCCCCTGGTGTCAATGCGACCAAAGATCAACTTTATATACTACTACTGTGGTATCAACGTGAGTACGTGGGAGCGGAGGTATAAAGGTAGAATTTTTTCGAAGGTGTATTCAGCTTCAGTATACGAAATTGAATGCAATTTGAAGGCGTAATGACAATTTATACCAAGCTTATCTTATATAAAAACAATCGTCTACAAATTATTTAAATGTATATCTTCAACTGCCAAAAAGTGGCCTTATGTGTTCTGGGTCTAATGTGTGCTGAATAAGGTGTGATGGTCATTAGTTTAGGTGTTTTGTAAAAGGACGTCATCATGCATGGCAGGAATCATTGAAAACTGTTGACCGCTTCTCTGTTTTTTTAGGAAAAAATATTGTATTTTTATTATTTTTATTTCATACATAGTTGGAATTGGTGCTGTCATACGAAATAGGCATCATCTCTAGCCAAGCCGACGTACATCACGCTGCTCTGTATATCGCCTTGGCATACTTCTCTAGTAAAGTTGGAACGTGAATCCTCATTGATGAGTGGGATGCAGAGACGGCTTGCTGCATCCAATCAGAATGCGCGTCACGTAGTAGTTGGTTTCCCAAGATGACGGCCTCCACTAAGAACGAGCTGTGCAACCACCACGCTGGGGGTCTAATAACACCCCAGCCACCAGTCAGATTGGACCGGATTCGGGGCCTTCGCGCACATCGCCGGAAGTGACATCATATATAGTAAAATAGATGTTCACCGAACATTTCGATTACTTTTCAAGTCTGCATAATACCTGCGTTGACCTAGCGCTAAAAAGAATTATTTGGAGATAATTTTCCCTATTTATCTGGACAGAGCATATGAAAAGTAGTTCGCTCATGTGCAATACTAAAGGAGTTGTCCGGCTGGATTCAAACTGAACCGTGCGTTGGTTGGTTTCCCCTATACGTCATAGCAACGTAGTAAAGGTCAACTTCCGCTATTGGTGGCAGGGATGGTAATGGAGCCTGCGAAATGGAGCATGCGCAGTGGGGAGGTTGCGAGCTGTGTCGAATGTGCTGGGAAATTCGTGGTGGCCGCCATCATGAATTTCTTAGCTATGTAATAGCCGTCCTGATTGGCCGACTTCAAATTGAAGGGAAACAACTCCTGGAGGCAAAAAGTCGATCATCGTTAAAACTGCCACTAGATGGCGCAGAGCAGTATTCCTCCGCCACCAGCCAAGAATGTCAAGGCAGCGTAGAGAGCTTTGCGATGTTGTTGACTTGGCTGGTGAAGATGAAGAAATAGGTAATTTGATTATTGATGCGGAAATTATTTTATGGACGAAATACTGAATATTGAATATAGAATCTGATGCCTTCTATTGGCAAGTATTTGCCTGAATGGAGCATTTTTCGATGTCTGCATTGCCGACTTATAGTATCCTAGAACGCATGGATGTTTGTTGAAAATGCTATATTAAATTTCGATGAGATAGACAATATGCGGATTGCCTTTTCGAATACGATCAGTTTCCTTGCCTGCTTATGGATAGCAACAATACTTCCTAGCAGCTGGAGTATGTTTACAGATGAAATCAATCTCAATCATCATCGATATATCGCATTTCAATACTTAACATCAATTAATGTTATGGTAACAATTTCCCCATCACTTATTCATCAATATCACGCCATGTATCAGTAGCCATTCATTTGCATAGATTACCATACATAGCGTGTGGGCGGAGTTTCGTCTCGAATGGTAGTTCCAAGGAGTTACCCTTACTACTAATACGATGACTAGGTAGGGTACCGTAGTTATGTTAGTCGGATCAAAATGAACTACTGAGGAAGGGTAGCACTAGTAGAAGGACATTACTGCTGGGGTACTTATGGGTTTGCATTCCAATTCTCATTCTGAATGAGTGAAGGTTTCACTCCAATAAGGGTGGAAGATACATTCACTCAACTTGAGTTGATTATTGTTAGAACTCACTCTAATCTGAGTTAATAAAACACACAATCTTGGTGAAGAAGTATTTCACTGAGGATAATTACAGTCAAGAAATAATTAACTCAACTTGAGATCAATCTCCACTCTTACACGAGTGAAATGTCACTGGAGTGTTTTAAAGAGAAAAGCGTGCGTGACGAAGTGGACTATCATGTCATCCAAATACATACGACAATTTGCACATTTAATAGAGCACCGTTGTCCGAGGGTAATTTTGGGTCGATATTTGAAAGATCTATTTCGAAATAGACGATTAGCACTAATTATCACAAAATTGTATTCGATATTTACAGAAAAAGAATATCTGGCTGAGCGAATGGATATTCTAATGTTCTAGTTTTATCTCATTAATCTCGCATATATGCGCTTACATCCTGTGGAAGTATTCGCGAAGCGATCGGCTGGAAAGACGAGCTTCCTCAATGGATGTCAGTGACATTGTTGGATGTCCTAATGGGGTTGTTAGGCTAATATCATCAGGGCGCCACTGACAGCCAATCAAGATCGCTGACATCAACTGGGTGGATAGGGACCTTCCTACATTCTGATTGGCTACTTCAAAATGAGGCGATTTTTTCAAATATACCAGAATGTAGACCAAAGCTGATTTTTATTGAATGTGAATGGTCCAGGATCCTGTGGTCGTCCCGGTGAGAGTGAGATGAAAACAAGAGACAGGACATCTGAGTTTCCTCTGGATCATTTTTTTTATTCATGCATTGGTCTGAGGACGAACGCGATTTACAGGTATATCACATTTACATTGGGATATAGTTATAGTGGGTGTTCCAGTTAGGGCACATATCTACTACTATGTCTCCAAACTTGCTCGGCATGTTGCGCTTGAGTTGGTCTTTCATGATTCCTCGGAAGTTATCTATGATCTCGCCACGAATGTTGAATCTCCTCGTCACAATACATTCAGCAAAGTCGCCATAGAATACACAAGCATCAGTGACAGTAGGATCAGTGACAAGCTTCAGGTCTTCAGCCAGCTCATTTAGACAATTCTTCGCAAGACGCCTTTCTTTCTTCGTTGCTAATCAAACGTTAAATGTTGAAAAAAGGAGAAAATGGAATCAATTCAAGTAAGAGATTCAGTTCAATCTTACCCAAAATTCTATACCTCGATTAATCTTGCTGCTGACGTAAATATTAATTATTTAAAGCCATATTGACCCACTTATTTGTTCCCCCGGGTAAAATTTAAGGGGGAACCCAGGTTAAAATATAGGAAGCGGCCATTTACGGCCTTTGACCTCTGAGGCCGCGTAGAGGTCAAGGCCGCTATAGTTCCAACAGGTGGCGCCACCAGGGTGATCTTTGACCCTGTATTCCTCCGCGGTGATGCGGTCTGGCGGTGATGCGGTCGTGGGAAAAAGCTTCCGCGGAGCAAAAGTAGTCCCCAGACTTCAAATACGCTGCATGGCCCGATTGGGTCGAGTGAGGTATCAAAGTGAAGGATTCGTTAAGGGGCATCCAGTCATGGGTGGGTGCATGAAAAATTAGGATTTTTTTTCCAAAAATATAAAAAGCGGAACACGGACTTTACCCCCAAAAGAGGGGAAAACCCTTGGGCTTTACTATGGCTTGTGGGGTCTTGTTTTTCACGTCTCGCCGAGAAAAACACAATGGGAGACGTCCCGGAGCGAATCGGTGAAATTTTTGGGAAAAGTCACCGAGATCTGTATATAGCCCCATAGGCTGGCTATGGGGGGTATAGGTCCAACCTGGGAAATTCACACACGTTCATTGTGATATGGGTTGATTGGATTTGTTTTTCACCCCTCATCATTCAGAATACGATGGGAAGGGTCTCGGAGCGCAACGGTGAAATTTTTTGGAAAAGTACCATATAGCCCATATAGTCACAAAACTGGCTATTTGGGGGTATAGGTCCAATCTGGGAAATTCATACACGTTCATTGTGATATGGGTTGTTTGGATTTGTTTTTCACGTCTCGTCATTTAGAAAACGATGGGAATGGTCTCGGAGCGCAACGGTGAAATTTTTCGATAAGTACCATATAGCCCATATAGTCCCATACTGGCTATATGGGGGTATAGGTACAATCTGGGAAATTCATACACGTTCATTGTGATATGGGTTGTTTGGATTTGTTTTTCTCGTCTCGTCATTTAGAACGCGATGGGAAGGGTCCCCGAGCGAAACGGTGAAAATTTTCGAAAAGTACCGGGTAGGTCTGGATATAGGCTCATATAGCTCCATACTGGCTATATGGGGGTATAGGTTCAACCTGGCAAATTCACACACGTTCATTGTGATATGGGTTGCTTGGATTTGTTTTTCACGTCTCGTCATTTAGAATACGATGGGAAGGGTTTCGAAGCGAAACGGTGAAATTTTTGGAAAAGTTCACCGAGGCCTGGGTAGGCTCATATAGCCCCATACTGACTATGGGGGTATAGGCCCATACTGGATGGACGTTTTGGGGTCTAGGTGAGCCGGCCCCTAATGATCATATGGTGTCGTGTGAGGTCTTATGTTGAAGCTCTCGTGGAGGAGCATCCGATTGGACTAATAGTTCGTCAGTTTTCAATATTCTGCGCATGCGCAGTCTGGCCGTAGTATAGAAAGCAGGCATTTTGGGGGTATGTGGGCGTGAGTTTGGAGTAGAGATGGACCGCTATGGGTCCGAATGGGTCGTGGAAGGTGTCAAAGTGAAGCTTGTGTGGGGTAGAGTCAGAATGGCGTGTTTTTAAATGCAAGTCGCGTCAATCTGCGCATGCGCAGTTGGTTGTAGTAAGTAAAGTGGCCATTTTGGGGCAGTGCAGGAACGTATTTGGTGTCGAGATGGACCATCCTTGGTCCGAATGCGTCCTGGGAGGTGTCATTTCGTAGCTCTCGGGTGTACATCTCCATTTTAGGGATGTTCGCTTCATCTGTGACGTCATCGGTGACGTCATCAGTGCGAGTAGTAGCGAACGTGGGCATTTTAGGGAAGTGCAGGGAGGTATTTTGGGTAGAGAGTGGCCATCCTTGGTCCGAATGCGTCGTGGGAGGTGTCATGTTGTAGCTCTCGGGGTGTACCATCCGATTTGAGGGATGTTAACGTCATATGTGACGTCATCGATGACGTCATCAGTAGGAGTAGTAGCCAAAGTGGGCGTTTTTGGGGGTGTGTGGAGGTGTGTTTGGGATAGAGAGGGAGCATCCTTGGTCCGAATGCGTCGTGGGAGGTGTCATGTTATAGCTCTCGGGGTATAGACCCCGATTTGAGGGATGTCCTCGTCATCTGTGACGTCATCGGTGACGTCATCAGTACGAGTGGTAGCGAAAGTGGGCATTTTGGGGCAGTGAAGGATGGATTAGTTGTATAAGAGCACATTTCGAGCCCTATTGACCTTGCGGCGCTATGCGCAATGAGTGTATGCGCGTATGTGTGTGTGTGTGTGTGTGTGTGTGCGTGTGTGTGTGTGCGTGCATGTGCGTGTGTTTATGCGTGTGTTTGTGTGCGCGTGTGTGTGTGGGTGTGTATGTGTGTGTGTGTGCGTGTGTATGCGTGTGTGTTTGTGTATGCATGCGTGTATCGCCGTATGCAGGCGTACGCTCCTGTGGTGCACCCTGTACCCTATAGCCCGTAGGGCATAGGGTACGCCACCAAGCACAGAATACATGTACTCTGCGCATATCCATGCACATGTACTATGTGCCTGTACGTGTAATCTGTTCATGTACATATACTGTCAATATACATGTTCCTTTTCCATCTACATGTACTCTGTGCATGTCATTCTACATGTACTCTGTTCACGCCCATGTATACATACTCTTTTCAAATCCATGTACATACTCTGTCCATGTCACTATATAGCTGGAATATTGCGGAATGCGAGGTTAAACCTTAATTCTCTCCCTCTCTCTCTCTCTCTCTCTCAATGAATGAACATGTACTCTTTACAATGTCGCATGTAGACCGGTGAGAGAACAACAACAACAAGGATGACAGGTCAATCATTTTATTTTCCCCTCCAGTACATCATACCCAAGCTGCAGGTGCCGCGTGGGTATGTTTACAATACAAGTAGCCTTTTGTCCAATCAGAGGCCGCCATTTGCATCTGTCATATTCGTTCCTGTCCGTTAGATGTATTATCGGCTGTTCTTGTCCAATCAGACGTCGCCATTTCAGAAAGTTTCACCTTCGGCCATGTTCGCTCTGAACCGTTTGTTCTAATCGTCGTCAGGGAGGCCAGGATACCGTTGAGGCAACATATCCTCAAATAGTTGTTTGCGCATTCTGAGTATTTATCAGTGCATGGCTGAATACATTCACCCGATGGGAAGATTCCGTACTTTGGTCACGAAGAACGTAACATTGGTCACCCTCTCTACGACCCATTGCAAGTTGGGGCGCTGTTCATAGGCCCATCCCAAGACATCCAGTTATTCCACTTGGTCCAGCATCATCTCTAGCGACGCCCGGTTAATGATGGTAAACGGTTGGTCAAATACCCGGATGTTACTGCTCGGGTAAAAGTATCGGACTTGATCTGTCTCCTTATGCTGCAGCACATAACCAAACGCCAGATTTAATTTGAAGGACGTAGTTTGGTCATTGAAAATGACTTTCACGTAGCTGCGTAGATGGGTGAGGTCGGTCAGTCAGAAATTGTAGATATCTTGAGTAGAGCCATGACGGTGGAAACAGTGCCGTATCGTGGGCCAGTGGCGCTGATAGATATCACTCACTGGATGGGCGTCCTGTAAGAGCTCGCTAGGAACATTTATGGGCTCGTCTAGAAAATGTTCGATGTTGTCAGGCGTCTGACTGGGAACATTAACGCTGGGGGCCGGCTGGATATCCAGACTCTTTTGAACTGTGGGTTTAGGCGGGCTCTCCGTGATCGCATCACCAGTGGCATTCGTCTCTCCGGGCTCATCTTCACTAGGTCTGACCCTCATGGGTGCCTCTCTAGTGGGAAGTTGTCGCTCATACCGTGGTGACGGACCATGAATCAAATGTTGGTGCTGTCTTAACTGACTGGGTCGTTTGAAGAGTTGACCACATTCATTACATTTTTCTGTCGCGCCCTCGTGGAGTGAGCGTTCGTGGCACAGTAAAGCATCTTCCCGATTAAATGACCGCGCGCAGGTTATACAAGTATATCGTGCACCGTTGTGGATGGAGGACTCGTGTCGTCGCAAATCTTGTGGGCGAGTAAATGGCTTCTGACAAGTTGTGCAAGATAACATATCGGCTGTGGATCTGGAAATGATGAATGCCGTAAAATTCTGGCTCTTATAGGCCAACATAGAAGTACCCGGATGTAGGCGCGGACGTCAGCGACAAGATCCCGGATGTACAAAGAACCCGGATGTAGAAGTCCCCGGATGTAAAAGTGCCTGGATGTTTAATTCACTTCGCCCACTGGAAAATTTCCTCTCTCCTCGTGCAAAGATCACATCCGGCCAAGGATACACCTTCAAGGCAGGTCAGGCATCGCTGGGGATGGTAGCGGAGATCTCCGGGCTCTCCCCTGGTTGAGCTATAACCCACACCGAAGAAATCATCTATCATTTCCTGACGACGATTAGAACAAACGGTTCAGAGCGAACATGACCGAAGGTGAAACTTTCTGAAATGGCGACTTCTGATTGGACAAGAACAGCCGATAATACATCTAACGGACAGGAACGAATAATGAAAAGGCTACTTGTAGTGTAAACATACCCACGCGGCTCCCCCAGCTTGGGTATGGAGGGGAAAATTAAATGATTGACCTGTCATCCTTGTTGTTGTTGTTCTCTCACCGGTCTACATGCGACATTGTAAAGAGTACATGTTCATTGAGAGAGAGAGAGACGGAGAGAATTAAGGTTTAACCTCGCATTCCGCAATATTCCAGCTATATAGCGACATGGACAGAGAGTATGTACATGGATTTGAACAGAGTATGTATACATGGACGTGAACAGAGTACATGTAGAATGACATGCACAGAGTACATGTAGATGGAAAAGGAACATGTATATTGACAGTATATGTACATCAACAGATTACATGTACAGGCACATAGTTCATGTGAATGGATATGCGTAGAGTACATGTATTCTGTGCTTGGTGGCGTACCCTATGCCCTACGGGCTATAGGGTACAGGGAGCACCACAGGAGCGTGCGCCTACATACGCCGACACACACATGCATACACACGCACACACACAAATACAGGCGCACACAACCACACGCACACACGCACACACACACACACACATACGCGCATACACTCATTGCCCATAGCGCCGCAAGGTCAATAGGGCTCGAAATGCGCTTCTATACTACTAATCCATCCTTCACTGCCCATCCTTCGCCTACCCGGTACTTTTCGAAAAATTTCACCGTTTCGCTTCGAAACCCTTCCCATCGTGTTCTAAATGACGAGACGTGAAAAACAAATCCAAACAACCCATATCACAATGAACGTGTGTGAATTTCCCATGTTGAACCTATACCCCTATATAGCCAGTATTGGACTATATGGGCTATATGGTACTTTTCCAAAAATTTCATCGTTGCGCTCCGAGACCCTTCCCATCGTGTTCTAAATGATGAGACGTCAAAAACAAATCCAAGCAACCCATATCACAATGAACGTGTGTGAATTTCCCAGGTTGGACCTATACCCCCCATAGCCAGTCTATGGGGCTATATAAAGACCTCGGTGACTTTTCCCAAAAATTTCACCGATTCACTCCGGGACGCCTCCCATTGTGTTTTTCTCGGCGAGACGTGATAAACAAGACCCCACAAGCCATAGTAAAGCCCAAGGGGTTTCCCCTATTTTAGGGGTAAAGTCCGTGTTCCGCTTTTTATATTTTCGGGCAAAAATCCTAATTTTTCATGCACTCACCCCATTGACTTGATAGGCAGGTCCCAATAAGCCGGGGACGGATATTAGCCCTTTTGGCTAGGGTTGATAGGTGTTTTCCCCTATTTTAGGGGTAAAGTCCGTGTTCCGCTTTTTATATTTTCGGTAAAAAATCCGAATTTTACATGCACCCACCCATGACTGGATGCTCCTTCAAGAATGCTTCACTTTGATATCTCACTCGACCCAATCGGATCATGCAGCGTATTTGAAGTCTGGGGACTACTTTTTCTCAGCTGAAGCTTTTTCCCACGACCGCATCACCGCCAGACCGCATCACCGCGGAAGAATACAAGGTCAAAGATCACCCTGGTGGCGCCACCTGTTGGAACGATAGCTGCCTTGACCTCTACACGGCCTCAGAGGTCGAAGGCCGTAAATGGCCGCTTCATATACTTTAACCTGGGTTCCCCCTTAAATTTTACCCGGGGGAACAAATAAGTAGGTCAATATGGCTCTAAATCAGTAATATATACTACTGAGGTTCAAATGAGGAGCAAACTCCAGTCGGAACGAAAACCGGTTCAGGTTCAAAGATTCGACCAATCAGAAGCAAGCATGAGTCCACCATGTTTTATCACGGGATTATTTCTAATCCGTTGCCGTATTTAATCACGAGAGAGTTGAACCAATAACCAATATATAGGAGTTACGGTTTTATAATCCATCTTTTACATGAATTAAGGCTACAAAATTTAACTAAACATAGTAGTGACATGGCATCACCAAATGGAAAATGTACATCAATACCGAGCTCCATATATAATATCCAACCTAAGTAATTACGAACAGACGAAGAGTGATATGGTCAAAATGGGAAGTAACTCCATTAAAGATGAATTCCTCCAATCAACAAGGGATGTAACTCCACTCGAAAGTTTATATGACAAACATATAAACTGAAACATTTTTTTTCGCGAGCGCCTCCCTGGTATGCGTTGCAAAGGTGTAACAGTGAAAGGTACGGTGGCCCATTAGGGCCATTGTCGTTTTCTTTCGATTTCCCATGTTTTTCTTTTATTTCCGAAGAAACCAACTTAATTTTCTAGGTTTTCTTTGTATTTTCCAAGAAATCGACTGCATTTTCAGCGAATTCATAGCAATATTCTGCGAATTTTCCGTGTTCAATGACGTAAAAACAGAGACAAAGTCGAAGAAAAACCTACGAAATTCTTGAAAAACACCAAATATAATTTCCTCCGCGGATATAATATTTCCTCCGCGGATATAATATTTCCTCCGCGGATATAATCATTTCCTCCGCGGATATAATATTTCCTCCGCGGATATAATATTTCCTCCGCGGATATAATCATTTCCTCCGCGGATATAATATTTCCTCCGCGGATATAATATTTTCTCCGCGGATATAATCATTTCCTCCGCGGATATAATATTTCCTCCGCGGATATAATATTTCCTCCGCGGATATAATCATTTCCTCCGCGGATATAATATTTCCTCCGCGGATATAATATTTCCTCCGCGGATATAATCATTTCCTCCGCGGATATATTATTTCCTCCGCGGATATAATATTTCCTCCGCGGATATAATATTTCCTCCGCGGATATAATCATTTCCTCCGCGGATATAATATTTCCTCCGCGGATATAATATTTCCTCCGCGGATATAATATTTCCTCCGCGGATATAATCATTTCCTCCGCGGATATAATATTTCCTCCGCGGATATAATCATTTCCTCCGCGGATATAATACTTCCTCCGCGGATATAACATTTCCTCCGCGGATATAATATTTTCTCCGCGGATATAATATTTTCTCCGCGGATATAATCATTTCCTCCGCGGATATAATATTTCCTCCGCGGATATAATTAATTTTGTCCGAGGAGGAAATCCACGAGACTTGAGTACTAGAAAGACGGCAAATTATATAGAATTTTTGAGGCTGAGGAGTGAGACTGATGTGGAGGTGACGTCACGATGGCGTCACTATGACCTCACATCCGGTGACATGCGGGTCAAAGGTCACATCCGGTCACGTGGCATCCGAATGACTTCCTGTGACGTCACGATGGCGTCACTATGACGTCATATCCGGTGACATCCGGGTTAAAGGTCACATCCGGTCACGTGGCATCCCGTAACATCCGTGTCACTTCCTGTGACGTCGCTTCCGGTCACCTGACGGCCCAGCAAGAGTTATCTGCCACTACCTAAAACCCCAGTGACTTTTAATGTTAATTTCATGCATGTATGGGAAAGGGGTGATCATATTTAGTTTTTCTCGTGGATTTTACTATGGGTTGTGGCACCTTGATTTCTTCATTGAGCTGTAAAACACGATGGGAGGGGTCTCGAAGCCAAGCGTTGACATTTTGTGAAAAGTGCTGATGACGCATGCGCAGTAGGCTGGCAGATCGAGGTGGACGTTTTGGGGTCTAGGTGGACCCATAGTGGCACGATTGGAATGTGTGAGGTATCAGTTTGAAGCATTCGTGGTGGAGCGTCCAACTGGATGGATGTGGGGTGGAAATATCGTCAAAAAGGGTATTTTAATGGATGTTTGGGGGTCGAGGTGGACCAATAGTTGTTCGATTAGGCTGTGTCATCGTGAAGCTCTTGTGGGGGAGCGTCCAACTGGACTAGTGTGTCGTTCGTTTTCAACATTCAACGCATGCACAGACAGGGAATTGTGGGGAAAAGGGCACTGGAAGGAAAGTTTGGGGTCGAGGTGGACCCATTGTGGTGCGAATGGGTCGGTGAGCGTATTAGTTTGAAGCTCTCAAACGGACTTGTGCGGAGTAAAAGTAGCGCAATGGTGCGTCTGCGTAGTAGAAAAATAGTATAGGAATAGACGTTTTGGGGTCGAGGTGGGCCCATAGTGGGCGTACTGGGTCGGGGAGGGTATCCATGTGAAGCGCACCTTCAGGCCGATCAAGTCATGGGTGGGTGCATGTTTTCTCCGAAATGAAACACGGACTAAAGTATTATCGGGATCGCTAATCACGAATCCGCGGTCCGAACTGACCTTGACCTCGACCTTGAACTTGAAATGTAATATCGAAGATTTGGGTATGACTTTCGCCTAGTCGGAAGGTCATAAGATATAGGCGGACGAACTTGACCTTTTGATATGTGATGACCCCGTGACTTGTGCGTTGACCTATCTCATCGACCTTGACCTCTAACCTCGGGCTAAATAATGCGGTATACAATCAAAATGTACCATCGCAAATTTTGACCTGGGGTCAAAGGTCAAGGTTGAGGACATAGATCAACGCACAGGTCACGGGGGTCATCACATATCAAAAGGTCAAGGCTGTCAGTCTATATCTTCCGACAAGGTGAAAGTCATACCTAAATGTTCGATACTCGATTTGAAGGTTAAGGTCGAGGTCAAGATCAATTCTGACCACGAATTCGTCATCAGTGACCCCGGTAATGCTTTAGAACGAAGTTTGGATGAAATCCTCGAAACTTCAGTTTTGACACCAAATGGAGGTCAAAATTACACCTTCACCGATTGACTTGAAAATTGGTATATAAGTATTTTCGGAGTCACTGATCACGAATCCGAGGTCAAAATTGACCTTGGCCTCGACCTTAACTTTCAAATCGAGTATCGAACATTTAGGTATGACTTTAACCCTGTCGGAAGGTCACAAGATATAGGCTGACAACCTTGACCTTTTGATATGAGATGATCCCGTGACCTGTGCGGTGATCTATGTCCTCGACCTTGACCCTTGATCCCAGGTCAAAATTTGCGATGGTACATTTTGATTGTACTGCCGCATTTTTTAGCCCGAGGTTAGAGGTCAAGGTCGATGAGATAGATCAACGCACAAGTCACGGGGTCATCACATATCAAAAGGCCAAGATCGTCCGCCTATATCTTATGACCTTCCGACTAGGCGAAAGTCATGCACAAATGTTCGATATTCCATCTCAAGGTCACGGTCTGACCGCGGATTCGTGATTAGCTATCCCGATAATACTTTAAAGCGAAGTTTGGATCATATCCTAGAAAGTTCAGTTTCGACCCAAAATTTCAGATAACCAAATCTGCATATCTCGGCAGGCAGCTGGGAACCATATTAACCATTCTAGACCTGGTTGATGGGGTCATTTAAGGGGTAAAGTCCAAGTTTCATTTCGGAGAAAATATGCACCCACCCATGACTTGATCGGCCTGAAGGCGCGCTTCATATGGATACCCTCGCCGACCCAGTACGCACACTATGGGCCCACCTCGACCCCAAAACGTCTATTCCTATACTCTTTTTCTACTGCGCAGGCGCACCATTACGCTACTTTTACTCCACACAAGTCCGTTTGGATGCCACCTCATGAGAGCTTCAAACTAATACGCTACCCTCGCCGACCCAGTACGCACACTATGGGCCCACCTCGACCCCAAAACGTCTATTCCTATACTCTTTTTCTACTGCGCAGGCGCACCATTACGCTACTTTTACTCCACACAAGTCCGTTTGGATGCCACCTCATGAGAGCTTCAAACTAATACGCTCCCCGACCCATTCGCACAACTATGGGTCCACCTCGACCCCAAACTTTCCTTCCAGTGCCCTTTTCCCCACAATTCCCTGTCTGTGCATGCGTTGAATCTTGAAAACGGACTAGTACAGTTGGACGCTCCCCCACAAGAGCTTCACGATGGCACCTCCCACAGCCTAATCGGACAACTATTGGTCTACCTCGACCCCCAAACATCCATTCAAATACCCTTTTTGACGATATTTCCACGCCACATCCATCCAGTTGGACGCTCCCACACGAATGCTTCAAACTGATACCTCACACATTCCAATCGTGCCAGTATGGGTTCACCTAGACCCCAAAACGTCCACTTCGATCTGCCTGCCTACTGCGCATGCGTCATCAGCACTTTTCAAAAAAGTCAACGCATGGCTTCGAGACCCTTCCCATCGTGTTTTACAGCTCAATGAAGAAATCAAGGTGCCACAACCCATAGTAAAATTCACAAGAAAAAAAAATATGACCACCCCTTTCCCATACATGCCTTAACGCCCTAGCATAACGCCTTGACGCCATGATATACACAGATGAAAGAAAAACAACATTTTTTGACAAAATACACCAATTTTGAAGAAAATACGACAAAAACACAACTGTCGTCTATTCTGAATTTACCCATGATGCTCTTCTCTGAGAATTAAATGGCCCTAATATGATTTGCTATATGGGCACGAAGTGCTAGATCTCAACAGTTCCGCGCGAGCATCAGAGAAAACTTTATTGGGAAGAGCGGGGGGGGGGGGGGGGGGATGAAGTTAAATCCAACAATAACAATTGAACACAGGATCCTCCCTGTTCAGTATCATTTTGCTAGTGGGTGTGCCTGCAGAACCGGAATATAATTGGAGTAGTGCACGGATGCTGAACCATGCACATGTAAATATAATGGTATTGTCACCCAGTGGGAATAGGGTGTAGTTTCAGACCCCTCCCCCAATCTGCCTCTGAACTTGAAATCGTCCTAAGCACTCTCAGTCGTGTCAATAGCGACGGATAGAAGTCCACGTGTTATTTTAATGTTTATTTCATGTTCTTGTCACTCAATGGGCGTTAAATGCAATTTCCGATCCTTTTTCTGTGTCTATTCACTCTCTGAGTTCTCTATAGTTATCCTGAAAATGTTTGACAGGCTTTTGACCGAAAAAAAACAAATATTGCGGGCCTCTATTTTCACACTTGGTATTCCCACAGCTATCTTGACAAAGTTGCATGAACATTCGACCAAATCTGTGTTCATTCAATGACAATATATAGACAAGTGCTATAACGTGTTACTTGTATTTTGCGCAAGTGATTGGGTGGGTACAGGTTCCTGTTGCTTCAAAGCATTTTGCTGAGAAGCAACAGGAACTTGATAATGTGATGTCGAGCACTGTAATATCACTTGTCTTTATTGCACCATGTAAGCATCCTGTCTGTGGCTCATGTGCTGTCCTCAGTGTTTTATAGGTTGGATGGAGGGCGGATGGTTCCATGCTGCTTCAAAGATTTCTTCTTTGAAGTAACAGGAACGCAACTTGGCTGGGTGGTACTTAGTTGGTTCGTCGCAATATAGCTGAAATATTGTTGAAAGCCACGCTAAATTCTATTCACTCACTCACCCTCACCCTTACACGTTGCATGTTCTCGGTCCCCATTGGGCGTTAAATGTTCTTTTGATTCCTTCTTGGTTTTAGAGTTCCTTTTCTGGCCATATAGCTCTGTTAATAGCTATCCTGACATAATTTGATTGTCTTCCAATAAAAAATTCCGGCCTACAACAGGTGTAAGATGCCCTTTTTGGGATTGTTCTTTTCAGTTTCACCCTCACTGACTACACTTTTCAGATGAAGGTTCGCAACATTTCGTCCAAAATTTTTGGCTATTTTCGCCGGTCACAAATATACAAACAGAGACGTGTAGAACTAACCACAAGTCCCCGGCCCGTGTAACACTGGTTAATTCAGCTATTCTTCTCTCGAACTTAAAAGTAGAAAAATTGAAATTGGAGTGATAGGCAAGAAGTGGGGAAAATTGACGTCTGGCGACTAAAAAGCAACCATATGACTTAACGGGAAAGCTTCCCTTGGCAACTCACCTGCAGACCCGAGAATACGGTGGATTCTCGGTCGTAGCCTTAGTATCTCAGCCGCGCTTTTATTATGCCCCCCCCCCTCTAGTTCCCCCCCCCTCTAACTAGAGGGGCATATAGCGATCGCTTTGCCCGTCCGTCTGTCCGTCCGAATTTCTTGTCCGCGCAATATATCGGTTACTATTTGATAGACAGGATTGAAACTTGCATGGAATGTGGCCAGTGCCTTGTAGATGTGCAGCGTTGAGTTTTTTCCGAGTTCCGGTATAATTTTCAAGAGTTATGGCCCTTTGTTCCTGAATTCTCCGTGAATTGGGACTTGTCCGGGCTGGATCTCGGTTAATATTGTATGGACAATTTTGAAATTTGCAGAATATGTTGTCAGCGCTCTGTAGTTGTGCAGCGTGAAGTTTCTCCGCGTTTCGCATATATGTTCAAGAGTTATGGCCCTTTTTTCTTCAAATTTTTGTGAATTGGGACTTGTCCGGGCTGGATCTTGGTTAATATTGTATGGAGAATTATGAAATTTGCAGGATATGTGGTCAGTGCCCTGTAGTTGTGCAGCGTGAAGTTTCTCCACATTTCGCGTATATTTTCAAGAGTTATGGCCCATTTTTCTTCAAATCTCTGTGAATTGAGACTTGTAGGGCTGGATCTCGGTTAATATTGTATGGACAAGTATGAAATTTGCATATGTGGTCAGTGACCCATTGGTGTGCAGCACGAAGTTTCTCTGCTTTCGGTTATATTTTCAAGAGTTATGGCCCTTTGTTTATTAAACCTAAGTGAATGGGATATATTTATTTGTCCAGGCTGGATCTCAGTCCATAACCGATTTGGACCAGGAAAATGGCTATATTATATGTTATTCTACATTCCAAAGCAGACAACAGAGGTCCTGAAGTATGAAATTGCCCCAAAAAGATGGAATTGGGTGCAAAATTCAAAGTTCACTGATCGCTTCATAATTTCACCACAATATACTCCCAAGGAATGTAGGTCTCGTAACCAGGTCACATTTTCGGATTTGGCGAAAGCCCTGGCGACCATCTTGCATCTGAACATCGTATTATCACTTGTTGGTTGATATTTGCAATACGTATTATGTGAGGCATGGCAAAAAAGTGACTGAAACAGAATTTTTATAATTATTCAAATTAGGCCTCCACCAACCAATACACAACAGAACAATGTCGGGGCAGTGTCGGATTAAAGCGGAAGGGGGGGGGGGCATACAATTGAGCAATCAGAGTCTGATTGCTTCCTTCCTGTGTTGCAGCTGTTAATATGGATATTATGAAGTATCCCCACAGCCCCTAGCAACGGCTTAAGCGGAATTAGATACGCTAGCTCGTGAGCTGTGATGACAGATCAACTCAAACAAATAACTCATCGGATGTTAATGGATGAGCATCGAGGACGTCTGATGAAGTAAACGCCTCAACATGGAGTGAACCTGGTAAATGCTAGAATACCCTAAAAAACTGTCCAGTCTTGGACATTTCCATCTTTTTTACACAGGCGATTATGTAAACCTAATTGGTATAGGTGGTTTCAGCAAGCCGGCTCTTCCTTCTCAAAAAACTTGTCCCTGATACTCCAAAATGAAGAAACGTTGAAGCACATGAACCAGTGATACAGTGTGGCAAGTTTCAGCTTCCCAGCCTGAAGGATAATGAAAATAGCGTAGCTGTTTCTAAGCTAACTATTCTTTAAATAACAATATTGCCCCTCAGATGCCCTTTTGGGGGCCAGAGGGCATCACAGATCCCAGAGCAAAGGGCACCCCTTCTGATATTGTTCTATATGCCTCAAGTGATGAGTGTGCCAAGTTTGGTGCTTTGGTCCAGCGTGTCACGATCTCCCCAAAATATGGCCCTAAGCCACCTCACTATCATGCATGACAGGAATCATTGAAAACTGCTGACCGCTTCTCTGTTTTTTTAGGAAAAAATATTGTATTTTTATTATTTTTGTTTCATACATAGTTGGAATTGGTGCTGTCATACGAAATAGGCATCATCTCTAGCCAAGTCGACGTAGATCAAGTTGCTCTGTATATCGCCTTGGCATACTTCTCTAGTACAGTTTGAACGTGAATCCTCATTGATGAGTGGGATGCAGAGACGGCTTGCTGCATCCAATCAGAATGCGCGTTACGTATTAGTTGGTTTCCCAAGATGACGGCCTCCACTAAGACCTACTTCGAAATAAACGATTAGCACTAACTATCACAAAATTGTATTCGATATTTACAGAAAAAGAATATCTGGCTGAGCGAATGGATATTCTAATATTCTAGTTTTATCTCATTAACCTCGCACATATGCGCTTACATCCTGTGGGAGTATTCGCGAAGCGATCGACTGGAAAGACGAGCTTCCTCAATGGATGTCAGTGACATTGTTGGATGTCCTAATGGGGTTGTCAGGCTAATATCATCAGGGCGCCACTGACAGCCTATCAAGATCGCTGACATCAACTGGGTGGATAGGGACCTTCCTACATTCTGATTGGCTACTTCAAAATGAGGCGATTTTTTCAAATATACTAGAATGTAGACCAAAGCTGATGTTTATTGAATGTGAATGGTCTAGGATCCTGTGGTCGTCCCGGTGAGAGTGAGATGAAAACAAGAGACAGGACATCTGAGTTTCCTCTGGATCATTTTTTTTATTCATGCATTGGTCTGATGACGAAAGCGATTTATAGGTATACCACATTTACATTAAGATGTAGTGATAGTTGGTGTTCCAGTTAGGGCACATATCTATTACTATGTCTCCAAACTTGGTCGGCATGTTGAGCTTGAGTTGGTCTTTCATGATTCCTCGGAAGTTATCTATGATCTCGCTGCGAAGGTTGAATCTTCTTATCACGATACATTCAGCAAAGCCGCCATAGTATACACAAGAGTCAGTGACAGTCTTCACGTCTTCAGCCAGCTCATCCAGACAACTCTTCGCAAGACGCCTTTCTTTCTTCGTTGCTAATCAAACGTTAAATGTTGAAAAAGGAGAAAATGGAATCAATTAAAGTAAGAGATTCAGTTCAATTTTACCCCAAAACAACCTCGATTAATATTGCTGCTGACTTTCAATTTTCAATTTAATAGTTAACCTATAATATTTCTTGATTTTTTTATTGCCTTTAATGATTATATTTCACAAATATTCTCGCTTTCAGAGTGTTTGTATTAGTAGTGGAAAATGTGTCCCCCATATCACATGGCTATGAGCATGATCATGATCAGATTCATTATCAGGTTCAGTGACGTCATCATAATCAGGGTCAAATAAGGAGAGCGAATGTCAATGAGGAGGGCGAAGGTCATAAGATGAGGGCGAAGGTGAAATGAGGAGGACGAATGTCAAATGAGAAGGAAGAAGGTCAAATGAGGAGGGCGAAGTTCAAATGAGGAGCAAATTCCAGTCGAAACGAAGATCGGTTCAGGTTCAAAGATTCGACCAATCAGAAGCAAGCATGAGGCCACCATGTTTTATCACGAGATTATTTCTAAAGCACGTTGCCGTATTTAATCACGAGAAAGTTGAACCAATAGATAGGAGCTACGGTAGTAGTAGTGTAAGCGTATTACGAGTCTTATTGACCTACTTTTTTGTTCCCCCGGTGGCGGAGTGTGGAGGAACTTGGAGGTCACGGGAGGGTCACAGAGGTCAAGTACAGTATAGTTCCGGCAGAAAGACCAAAAAGCTACCTCCAGCACAGGAGAGTTCCAAATTTGCATATCACGTGACCCAGATCAAAGATGTATTCATCCGCGGTGATGCGGTCATGTCTGGCGGTGATTCGGTCGCGGGAAAAACCTTCCGCGGAGAAAAAGTAGTCCCTAGATAAAATGGTCCGATTGGGTCGAGTGAGGTATCAAAGTGAAGCTTATGTGAAGGGGCATCTAATGGGCTGGGTGTGGGGTTGACATAGCGTTATTCTGCGCATGCGCGGTGGCCCAAGGGTATGGAAATAATCGTTTTGAGATGTAGGGGAGCCCCTAGTGGACCGATGGGGTCGAGTGAGGTATCAAAGTGAAGCTTATGTGAGGGGGCATCTGATGGGTGGGTGTGGGATTGAAATATCGGCATTGTGCGCATGCGCGGTGGCCCAAGGGTATGGAAATAGCCGTTTTGGAGCTAGGGGAGCCCCTAATGGTCGAATGGGGTCGAGTGAGGTATCAACGTGAAGCCTAGGTGAAGGGGTATTTGATGGCTGGGTGGGTGCATGTAAAATTTTTCCTGAAAAAAAAAAATACGGAACACGGACTTTATCGAAAAACCTGGGAAAATGCCTATATGGGGTATGAGGGGTATATAGGTCGCCGGGCTTAACGGGGCTTGTCTATCAACAGAGTTATCTTCCCCTAGTTCCAGGGTGGGTGTATGTAAAAATTTTCCTGAAAAAATACGGAATACGGACTTTATCCTAAATTACGGGAAAATGCCTATATGGGGTATGGGAGGTATAGGACCATCCTGGGAAACGTACTTCTATACATTTGCGGTAGGGTTGTGGGGTCTCGTTTTACTCGTCTCGTCATTTAGAACATGATAGGAAGTGTCCCCGTGCGAATCGGTGAAATTTTTGAAAAAAGTCACCGAATAGCCCATATAGTCCCATACTCGATGTTTGTCCCCTGGGAAACGTACTTCTATGCATTTGCGGTAGGGGTGTGGGGTCGCGTTTTACTCGTCTCGTCATTTAGAACATGATAGGAAGTGTCCCCGTGCGAATCGGTGAAATTTTTGAAAAAAAGTCACCGAACCCCATATAGTCCCATACTGAGGGTATAGGATCAATGTTTGTCCCCCTGGGAAACGTACTTCTATACATTTGCGGTAGGGTTGTGGGGTCTCGTTTTACTCGTCTCGTCATTTAGAACATGATAGGAAGTGTCCCCGTGCGAATCGGTGAAATTTTTGAAAAAAATCACCGAGGCCTGGGTAGGCCCATAGGCCTATACTGCATGGCTATGGGTGTATAGGCCCATACGGGGTGGACATGTTGGAGTCTAGGTGGGCCACTCATGGTCCAATGGGGTCGAGTGAGGTCTTATTTTGAAGCTCTCGTGGAGGAGCACTTGACTACACTAATGGTTCGTCCGTGTTCAATAGTCTGCGCATGCGCAGTCTGGCCGTAGTATAGAAAACAGGCATTTTGGGTGCTATGTAGAGGTGTGTTTGGGTTAGAGATGAGCTAATCACGGTTCGAATGGGTCGTGTGAGGTGTCAAAGTGAAGCTTGTGTGGGGTAGAGTCAGAATGGTGTGTTTTTGAATGCATGTCGCGTTAATCTGCGCATGTGCAGTTGGTTGTAGTAAGTAAAGTGGCCATTTTGGGGCAGTGAAGGAAGGTATTTGGGGTCGAGATGGGCTATTCACGATTCGAATGCGTCCTGGAAGGTGTCATCTTGTAGTTCTCGGGGTGTACATTCCGATTTGAGGGATGTCCGCGTCATCGGTGACGTCATCGGTGACGTCATCGGTACGAGTAGTAGCGAAAGTGGACATTTTCGGGCAGTACATGAAGGTATTTGGGATCGAGATGGGCTATTCACGGTTCGAATGCGTCCTCGAAGGTGTCATCTTGTAGTTGTCGGGGTGTACATTCCGATTTGAGGGATGTTCGCGTCATCTGTGACGTCATCGGTGACGTCACCGGTACGAGTAGTAGCGAAAGTGGCCATTTTCGGGCAGTACATGAAGGTATTTGGGGTCGAGATGGTGCGGTAGGAATATCATTCTGCGCATGCGCAGACGCAATGCGGAGCTCTCGTCCAATCAGAAGCGAGTATTTCAAATCCGTCACAGAGCTCTCAGCCAATCAGAAGCGAGTATTTTGACCCGGTGCATTATGGGCCATATCCAAGATGGCGGCACGTATGTTCAAGATGGCGGCACATCCGGTGTCGAAAACTGGCCATTTCGTCGGGATGTGGTCACCTAGTGTCGAAAACTGGTCCTTGTATGGGTCCTGCTAGACGTTTTGACGCCATGATATAGACCGGAGAGAGAGAGAAAACAACAACAACAAGGATGACACATGAGGGAACAACAACAACAACAAGTTTTTTTTCATATAGTTTATTTTCCCCTCCATCATAACATACCCACGCTGGGGAGCCGCGTTGGGTATGTTTACAATTC
Source organism: Hanleya hanleyi (assembly GCA_036873755.1). Classification (NCBI taxonomy): domain Eukaryota; kingdom Metazoa; phylum Mollusca; class Polyplacophora; order Lepidopleurida; family Hanleyidae; genus Hanleya; species Hanleya hanleyi. The sequence continues at coordinate 2,528 of JAVTVY010054682.1, read as the reverse complement.
AAGAAAGACTCTTGTCCAATCAGAGACCGCCATTTGCATCTGTCCTATTCGTTCCTGTCCGTTAGATGTATTCTTGTCCAATCAGAAGTCGCCATTTCAGAGAGTTCCTTCTTCGGTCATGTTCATTCTGAACTGTTTATTCTAATCATCGTCGGCCAGGCCTGGATATTCTTCGGGCAGCATGTCCTGAAACAGTTGTTTGCGCATTCTGATCGCATTTTCCAGGGCCTCGGTGGGTGGTAAACCCATATCCTCTTCCAAGTGACGCTTGGTCTTCATGATGGACCTGTGCGTGGGGTCCCCTTTCATTTCAAGCGGTAGTAAGGTATACTGTTCATAGATCGCCATGGCTGTTTTCCTGATGCGGGGGCGCATTTGGGTGTACGTCTGTTGTAAATTATCCTCTCCGGCGTCCTCGATCGCTTCAGCGTGAGTATTGATAGCTGCTGTCACAATACGATCCCAGAAGGTAGGTTCTGCCTCACTTTCCTGGGATGAAGGCTGATTCTCTGAGGTCAAGCTCTCCATATCAGTAGATAGACTGTCAGCCATCTTGGATTCGGTATCAGTCGATGCACTCTCATCAATCTCTGTATCAGTATCTGCCTCAACGGGCTCCTCGGCGTCTTCAGTCCCATGTATATTTTTCTGGTGTCGCATCATATCGTAATGTCTGGTGAACGTGCGTTCACACTCAGAACAAGTATAAGCCATGTTGACGGTTGAACGTCGACTGTGCGTGTTTTGGGAATACGCTCGCTTTTATAGACAGTAACGCCCATCAACGCTTAGCTCAACGCTTCAACGCCCTGGTGAATTAGCTCAGAAGCTCTGATTTCATGGAATTGACACCAATTCATCGAAATGCAGTGACGCCCGTCAACGCCCGTCGTTACGCCTTAACGCTCGTCTCAACGCTTTAACACACTTTCTTAATGCTTTAACGTTGTTTAATGATGCGTTCGAACAAATGTTTCTTTTGTGCTATTGCTCTGACATACGCCGCTTTCCAGTTCATGCCCGAGGTTTTCAACATCGACGCTGTTCTTTCAATTTCCATATGGACTGGGTCCTTATCCAACAATTTCATATGGGTCAGTAAGTCGACATACTGCTGACGTAAAGCCCGTCGTAGTCTGGGTGCCAATCTGTTATGGGCTAAAATTGCAGCTTCCTCTTTCGAATACCCTTTGCGTTGAAACTTGTTTCCTGTGGCCTCCAACATCCCGCCCATCTCGGCGTCCATACTTTCTTTGAACAAATCCTTCCATAGCCTCGAGTTCACATTATGTTCTTCAACCTCGGGTTGGGCCTTCACGGTTGGGTGATATTCCAGGACTGATGGTATGAAGCGGGCCCGCTGTATGGGGGTGGGCTTCTGCTGCTGCTCTGCCAGGAGTGCACTCGGCGGATGGTGTAGGGGTATAGGCCGTTGTGGTGATTCCTCGCCGGGTAACAGGTGGGTCGTCAGCCGACGATCTTCGGGGGTATGGGCTTTTAAATCTACGAACAGGTAGCCGTACGGACGAATTGTCGCTTCTTGAAACGCCCGCATAAAATGGTCAATGTTCTGAGGATAAATTCGACTACCAAACACACGGATTTGTGCTCTATCAATGGGATTGGAGAACAACACAAAGTATTGGCAGTTCAAGGCAATATCTCTGGACGCCTTCCTTGAGGAAAGAGATTCTGAGTCAAATAGATGACGGACAGATTTCGATGATGGGACCCTTTGGTGAATAGGTCGGCGATTTTCGAATTGTCCTTGGCCGCACTCATCAGATCATCGAGCACTACCACGTTGGTCTGCTCGGAATCGAAGTAATAGGGTTCGTCTATGTCGTGAGGAATTCCTGGAACAAAGCTCACATTCTGTAGTCGTGCAGTTTCGTAGGCGGGCTGCCATTGGCTATAACACCAAACAACACGTGTCGGAGCTGGGGTTGCCACACCTTCCTCTAAGAACTTCATCACCCAGGACGTCTTTCCACACCCCGTAGGGCCGCTCACCGTCATCGTATAAGGGTGCTCTAATACTGTCGTGTGTGACGTAGGTGTTGATCGTTCCTCGCGCGTACTTTGAATTTGCACGTTATCGGGACTCCGTTCCTTGAGATGGCTTCGCTGTATATGTCTACGTAGATCAAATGGCGTGGAAAATGACTAAGAACACAAGCGACATGCGTAAACCATGGCTCTCATCTCCACGGACACCAGGCGTATAATGAAGCTTTCACAGATGCATGTGTGTTTATATGCAAGAGCTCCGAGCTCGCGGAGCTCTTGGAGCTCCGGAGCTCATGGAACTCGGAGCTCCGGAGCTCCGACGCCACCACCGGGCGTTGACGGGCGTTGCTACAAGAGAACTCGGAGCTCCGGAGCCGCTTCCGTTCACGTGACCGAAACTGACCTTTGACCCCGGCGCGCGCGGTGTAAAGGTTTCCACCGCGGTGGAAACCTTTGCGCGCCGGGGTCAAAGGTCAGTTCCGGTCACGTGAACGGAAGCGGAAGTGACTTCCGGAGCT
>JAVTVY010054681.1:0-28662 GCA_036873755.1 Hanleya hanleyi | reverse complement strand
TTGACTGATACCACACATTACACCGCTATCATTATTGTTAATGGATACAAGACTATAGAGGAAAATGTTAAAACTCTTACGTACTCTGCATATTCCTCAACTGAGTAGAAAAAAATATGGCCTATTGAATTCATATGGCCTATAGAATTCAAGAAATTTCACTCACCATATGAAAGCGGAACATTTCTATTGGAATTTGCTCTATCATTTCAGCAGTTAAAGCACCAGGGTTGTGGCCAAGATCAATGAAAGCAAACAGAGTACTGTTATTCACGGCAGCCCATTTCTTCAGCATTTCTGCAGCTTCCCAAACACGAATCCTAGTTTCGTCGAAGTCAAATTCTGAAAGTGAACCAAAAATACACCCGGTTTGCAGCAAGACTTCAAATAGCTATCACGTAAGTATATTTTCCACCTTGCTTTATAAAACAATATTAAGACCGTCACCGATATTCCAATAGTCCTCCTCCCATCGAGCCACTTTCAGTGAGTTCTTTCCATTATATCTATATATATCTTCAATATTGAAAGCCTTTGGCCAGTTATCTTGACAGGATTTGGCCAGTTAGATATCACAGAGAATCGTGGAAAGTACAAACTTACCTTCACTTTTGCTAAAGATTTCGAAGATTTCTAGTTGGCGGCCACTTAATAAAGCCCTGAACATTGCAGGAGTGGGTCCAATGAGAAAAGAATCCGGGTGAAGAGGCCAGGTTCCATTTAATGTGGTGTTACAGCTGCCCCTGCCTAGACTGTCATCGCAGCTGATATTGTTTCTCATCAACTTCTCCATCAACACATGACTGGCATTCCATGTCAATTTACAGCAAAGTGTGTCTGTCTGTCTGGGCGTGAACGCACTAACGGCTGCTTGAAGAGTAGAATCCTACAAGAAATATCCACCATTATACTTTCGAAATCAAGTTCATGTAGCTTTTAACACTGAATTTATTGCTGGATTGATAAGTATTTTCTTAAGGAACATTACTGTTGACTGATACCACACATTACACCGCTATCATTATTGTTAATGGATACGAGACTATAGAGGAAAATGTTAAAACTCTTACGTACTCTGCATATTCCTCAGCTGAGTAGAAAAAATATGGCCTATTGAATTCACATGGCCTATAGAATTCAAGAAATTTCACTCACCATATGAAAGCGGAACATTTCTATCGGAATTTGCTCTATCATTTCAGCAGTTAAATCACCAGGGTTGTGGCCAAGATCAATGAAAGCGAACAGTGTACTGTTATTCACGGCAGCCCATTTCTTCAGCATTTCTGCAGCTTCCCAAACACGAATCCTACTTTCGTCGAAGTCAAATTCTGAAAGTGAACCAAAAATACACCCGGTTTGTAGCAAGACTTGAAATAGCAGTCACGTAAGCATATTTCCCACTTTGCTTTATAAAACACAACCCAATATTCAGACGATAACCGATATTCTAATAGTCCTCCCCCCATCGAGCCACTTTCAGTGAGTTCTTCCCACTATAATTAGATATATCTGCCAATCTTGAGAGCATTTAGTCAATTATCTAGACAGCATTTGTCCAGTTAGATATCACAGAGGATCGAGGAAAGTACAAACTTACCTCCACTCTTGTTAAAGATGTCGAAGATTTCTAGTTGGCGGCCACTCAATAAAGCTCTAAACATATCAGAAGTGGGCCCAATGAGGAAAGAATCCGGGTGAAGAGGCCAGGTTACATTTAATGTGGTGTTACAGCTGCCCCTGCCTAGACTATCATCGCAGCTGATATTGTTTCTCATCAACTTCTCCATCAACACATGACTGGCATTCCATGCCAATTTACAGCAAAGTGTGTCTGTCTGTCTGGGCGTGAACGCACTAACGGCTGCTTGAAGAGTAGAATCCTACAAGAAATATCCACCATTATACTTTCGAAATCAAGTTCATGTAGCTTTTAACACTGAATTTATTGCTGGATTGATAGCCATTTTCTTAAGGAACATTACTGTTGACTGATACCACACATTACACCGCTATCATTATTGTTAATGGATACGAGACTATAGAGGAAAATGTTAAAACTCTTACGAACTCTGCATATTCCTCAACTGAGTAGAAAAAATATGGCCTATTGAATTCATATGGCCTATAGAATTCAAGAAATTTCACTCACCATATGAAAGCGGAACATTTCTATTGGAATTTGCTCTATCATTTCAGCAGTTAAAGCACCAGGGTTGTGGCCAAGATCAATGAAAGCAAACAGAGTACTGTTATTCACGGCAGCCCATTTCTTCAGCATTTCTGCAGCTTCCCAAACACGAATCCTAGTTTCGTCGAAGTCAAATTCTGAAAGTGAACCAAAAATACACCCGGTTTGTAGCAAGACTTGAAATAGCAGTCACGTGAGTATATTTCCCACTTTGCTTTATAAAACACAACCCAATATTCAAACGATCACCCACATTCTGATAGTCTTCCCCATCGAGCCCCTTTCAGTGAGTTCTTCCCACTATATCTAGATATATCTCCAATCTTGAGAGCATTTAGTCAATTATCTTGACAGCATTTGTCCAGTTAGATATCACAGAGGATCGAGGAAAGTACAAACTTACCTCCACTCCTGTTAAAGATGTCGAAGATTTCTAGTTGACGGCCACTCAATAAAGCCCTAAACATTGCAGGAGTGGGTCCAATGAGGAAAGAATCCGGGTGAAGAGGCCAGGTTCCATTTAATGTGGTGTTACAGCTGCCCCTGCCTAGACTATCATCGCAGCTAATATTGTTTCTCATCAACTTCTCCATCAACACATGACTGGCATTCCATGCCAATTTACAGCAAAGTGTGTCCGTCTGTCCGGGCGTGAACGCACTAACGGCTGCTCGAAGAGTAGAATCCTACAAGAAATATCCACCATTATACTTTCGAAATCAAGTTCATGTAGCTTTTAACACTGAATTTATTGATGGATTGATAGGTATTTTCGGCGGTAAACATTACTGCTGACTTCGACACCATACATTACAATCATCACTATCATTATTTAATGGGACAATGAGACTATATGAAAAAATGTTAAAACTCTTACGTACTCTGCATATTCCTCAGCTGAGTAGACAAAATATGGCCTACTGAATTCATATGGCCTATAGAATTCAAGAAATTTCACTCACCATATGAAAGCGGAACATTTCTATCGGAATTTGCTCTATCATTTCAGCAGTTAAAGCACCAGGGTTGTGGCCAAGATCAATGAAAGCGAACAGTGTACTGTTATTCACGGCAGCCCATCTTTTCAGCATTTCTGCAGCTTCCCAAACACGAATCCTACTTTCGTCGAAGTCAAATTCTGAAAGTGAACCAAAAATACACCCGGTTTGTAGCAAGACTTGAAATAGCAGTCACGTAAGTATATTTCCCACTTTGCTTTATAAAACACAACCCAATATTCAAACAATCACAGACATTCTAATAGTCTTCCCCATCGAGCCACTTTCAGTGAGTTCTTCTAGATATATCTCCAATCTTGAGAGCATTTAGTCAATTATCTAGACAGCATTTGTCCAGTTAGATATCACAGAGGATCGAGGAAAGTACAAACTTACCTCCACTCTTGCTAAAGATGTCGAAGATTTCTAGTTGGCGGCCACTCAATAAAGCTCTAAACATATCAGAAGTGGGTCCAATGAGGAAAGAATCCGGGTGAAGAGGCCAGGTTACATTTAATGTGGTGTTACAGCTGCCCCTGCCTAGACTATCATCGCAGCTGATATTGTTTCTCATCAACTTCTCCATCAACACATGACTGGCATTCCATGCCAATTTACAGCAAAGTGTGTCTGTCTGTCTGGGCGTGAACGCACTAACGGCTGCTTGAAGAGTAGAATCCTACAAGAAATATCCACTATTATACTTTCGAAATCAAGTTCATGTAGCTTTTAACACTGAATTTATTGCTGGATTGGTAGGTATTTTCTTAAGGAACATTACTGTTGACTGATACCATACATTACACCGCTATCATTATTGTTAATGGATACGAGACTATATAGAGGAAAATGTTAAAACTCTTACGCACTCTGCATATTCCTCAACTGAGTAGAAAAAATATGGCCTATTGAATTCATATGGCTTATAGAATTCAAAAATTTCACTCACCATATGAAAGCGGAACATTTCTATTGGAATTTGCTCTATCATTTCAGCAGTTAAAACACCAGGGTTGTGGCCAAGATCAATGAAAGCGAACAGAGTACTGTTATTCACGGCAGCCCATTTCTTCAGCATTTCTGCAGCTTCCCAAACACGAATCCTAGTTTCGTCGAAGTCAAATTCTGAAAGTGAACCAAAAATACACCCGGTTTGCAGCAAGACTTGGAATAGCAATCACGTAAGTATATTTCCCACCTTGCTTTATAAAACAATATTAAGACCGTCACCGATATTCCAATAGTCCTCCTCCCATCGAGCCACTTTCAGTGAGTTCTTTCCATTATATCTATATATATCTTCAATATTGAAAGCCTTTCGCCAGTTATCTTGACAGGATTTGGCCAGTTAGATATCACAGAGAATCGTGGAAAGTACAAACTTACCTTCACTCTTGCTAAAGATGTCGAAGATTTCTAGTTGGCGGCCACTTAATAAAGCCCTGAACATTGCAGGAGTGGGTCCAATGAGAAAAGAATCCGGGTGAAGAGGCCAGGTTCCATTTAATGTGGTGTTACAGCTGCCCCTGCCTAGACTATCATCGCAGCTGATATTGTTTCTCATCAACTTCTCCATCAACAGATGACTGGCATTCCATGCCAACTTACAGCAAAGTGTGTCTGTCTGTCTGGGCGTGAACGCACTAACGGCTGCTTGAAGAGTAGAATCCTACAAGAAATATCCACCATGATACTTTCGAAATCAAGTTCATGTAGCTTTTAACACTAAATTTATTGCTGGATTGATAAGTATTTTCTTAAGGAACATTACTGTTGACTGATACCACACATTACACCGCTATCATTATTGTTAATGGATACGAGACTATAGAGGAAAATGTTAAAACTCTTACGTACTCTGCATATTCTTCAGCTGAGTAGAAAAAATATGGCCTATTGAATTCATATGGCCTATAGGATTCAAGTAATTTCACTCACCATATGAAAGCGGAACATTTCTATCGGAATTTGCTCTATCATTTCAGCAGTTAAAGCACCAGGGTTGTGGCCAAGATCAATGAAAGCGAACAGTGTACTGTTATTCACGGCAGCCCATCGCTTCAGCATTTCTGCAGCTTCCCAAACACGAATCTTACCTTCGTCGAAGTCAAATTCTGAAAGTGAACCAAAAATACACCCGGTTTGTAGCAAGACTTGAAATAGCAGTCACGTAAGTATATTTCCCACTTTGCTTTATAAAACACAACCCAATATTCAGACGATAACCGATATTCTAATAGTCCTCCCCCCATCGAGCCACTTTCAGTGAGTTCTTCCCACTATATCTAGATATATCTGCCAATCTTGAGAGCATTTAGTCAATTATCTAGACAGCATTTGTCCAGTTAGATATCACAGAGGATCGAGGAAAGTACTAACTTACCTCCACTCTTGTTAAAGATGTCGAAGATTTCTCGTTGGCGGCCACTCAATAAAGCTCTAAACATATCAGAAGTGGGTCCAATGAGGAAAGAATCCGGGTGAAGAGGCCAGGTTACATTTAATGTGGTGTTACAGCTGCCCCTGCCTAGACTATCATCGCAGCTGATATTGTTTCTCATCAACTTCTCCATCAACACATGACTGGCATTCCATGCCAATTTACAGCAAAGTATGTCTGTCTGTCTGGGCGTGAACGCACTAACGGCTGCTTGAAGAGTAGAATCCTACAAGAAATATCCACCATTATACTTTCGAAATCAAGTTCATGTAGCTTTTAACACTGAATTTATTGCTGGATTGATATTTTCTTAAGGAACATTACTGTTGACTGATACCACACATTACACCGCTATCATTATTGTTAATGGATACGAGACTATAGAGGAAAATGTTAAAACTCTTACGTACTCTGCATATTCTTCAACTGAGTAGAAAAAATATGGCCTATTGAATTCATATGGCCTATAGAATTCAAGAAATTTCACTCACCATATGAAAGCGGAACATTTCTATTGGAATTTGCTCTACCATTTCAGCAGTTAAAGCACCAGGGTTGTGGCCAAGATCAATGAAAGCGAACAGAGTACTGTTATTCACGGCAGCCCATCGCTTCAGCATTTCTGCAGCTTCCCAAACACGAATCCTACTTTCGTCGAAGTCAAATTCTGAAAGTGAAACCAAAATACACCCGCTTTGTAGCAAGACTTGGAATAGCAATCATGCACGTAAGTATATTTCCCACCTTGCTTTATAAAACAATATTAAGACCGTCACCGATATTCCAATAGTCCTCCTCCCATCGAGCCACTTTCAGTGAGTTCTTTCCATTATATATATATATATATATATATCTTCAATATTGAAAGCCTTTGGCCAGTTATCTTGAAAGGATTTGGCCAGTTAGATATCACAGAGAATCGTGGAAAGTACAAACTTACCTTCACTCTTGCTAAAGATGTCGAAGATTTCTAGTTGGCGGCCACTTAATAAAGCCCTGAACATTGCAGGAGTGGGTCCAATGAGAAAAGAATCCGGGTGAAGAGGCCAGGTTCCATTTAATGTGGTGTTACAGCTGCCCCTGCCTAGACTATCATCGCAGCTGATATTGTTTCTCATCAACTTCTCCATCAACACATGACTGGCATTCCATGCCAATTTACAGCAAAGTGTGTCTGCCTGTCTGGGCGTGAACGCACTAACGGCTGCTTGAAGAGTAGAATCCTACAAGAAATATCCACTATTATACTTCCGAAATCAAGTTCATGTAGCTATTAACACTGAATTTATTGCTGGATTGATAAGTATTTTCTTAAGGAACATTACTGTTGACTGATACCACACATTACACCGCTATCATTATTGTTAATGGATACGAGACTATAGAGGAAAATGTTAAAACTCTTACGTACTCTGCATATTCTTCAGCTGAGTAGAAAAAATATGGCCTATTGAATTCATATGGCCTATAGGATTCAAGTAATTTCACTCACCATATGAAAGCGGAACATTTCTATCGGAATTTGCTCTATCATTTCAGCAGTTAAAGCAACAGGGTTGTGGCCAAGATCAATGAAAGCGAACAGTGTACTGTTATTCACGGCAGCCCATCTCTTCAGCATTTCTGCAGCTTCCCAAACACGAATCTTACCTCCGTCGAAGTCAAATTCTGAAAGTGAACCAAAAATACACCCGGTTTGTAGCAAGACTTGAAATAGCAGTCACGTAAGTATATTTCCCACTTTGCTTTATAGAACACAACCCAATATTCAGACGATAACCGATATTCTAATAGTCCTCCCCCCATCGAGCCACTTTCAGTGAGTTCTTCCCACTATATCTAGATATATCTGCCAATCTTGAGAGCATTTAGTCAATTATCTAGACAGCATTTGTCCAGTTAGATATCACAGAGGATCGAGGAAAGTACTAACTTACCTCCACTCTTGTTAAAGATGTCGAAGATTTCTAGCTGGCGGCCACTCAATAAAGCTCTAAACATATCAGAAGTGGGTCCAATGAGGAAAGAATCCGGGTGAAGAGGCCAGGTTACATTTAATGTGGTGTTACATCTGCCCCTGCCTAGACTATCATCGCAGCTGATATTGTTTCTCATCAACTTCTCCATCAACACATGACTGGCATTCCATGCCAATTTACAGCAAAGTATGTCTGTCTGTCTGGGCGTGAACGCACTAACGGCTGCTTGAAGAGTAGAATCCTACAAGAAATATCCACCATTATACTTTCGAAATCAAGTTCATGTAGCTTTTAACACTGAATTTATTGCTGGATTGATAAGTATTTTCTTAAGGAACATTACTGTTGACTGATACCACACATTACACCGCTATCATTATTGTTAATGGATACGAGACTATAGAGGAAAATGTTAAAACTCTTACGTACTCTGCATATTCTTCAACTGAGTAGAAAAATATGGCCTATTGAATTCATATGGCCTATAGAATTCAAGAAATTTCACTCACCATATGAAAGCGGAACATTTCTATTGGAATTTGCTCTATCATTTCAGCAGTTAAAGCACCAGGGTTGTGGCCAAGATCAATGAAAGCGAACAGAGTACTGTTATTCACGGCAGCCCATCGCTTCAGCATTTCTGCAGCTTCCCAAACACGAATCCTACTTTCGTCGAAGTCAAATTCTGAAAGTGAAACCAAAATACACCCGGTTTGTAGCAAGACTTGGAATAGCAATCATGCACGTAAGTATATTTCCCACCTTGCTTTATAAAACAATATTAAGACCGTCACCGATATTCCAATAGTCCTCCTCCCATCGAGCCACTTTCAGTGAGTTCTTTCCATTATATATATATATATATCTTCAATATTGAAAGCCTTTGGCCAGTTATCTTGAAAGGATTTGGCCAGTTAGATATCACAGAGAATCGGGGAAAGTACAAACTTACCTTCACTCTTGCTAAAGATGTCGAAGATTTCTAGTTGGCGGCCACTTAATAAAGCCCTGAACATTGCAGGAGTGGGTCCAATGAGAAAAGAATCCGGGTGAAGAGGCCAGGTTCCATTTAATGTGGTGTTACAGCTGCCCCTGCCTAGACTATCATCGCAGCTGATATTGTTTCTCATCAACTTCTCCATCAACACATGACTGGCATTCCATGCCAATTTACAGCAAAGTGTGTCTGTCTGTCTGGGCGTGAACGCACTAACGGCTGCTTGAAGAGTAGAATCCTACAAGAAATATCCACTATTATACTTCCGAAATCAAGTTCATGTAGCTATTAACACTGAATTTATTGCTGGATTGATAAGTATTTTCTTAAGGAACATTACTGTTGACTGATACCACACATTACACCGCTATCATTATTGTTAATGGATACGAGACTATATAGGAAAATGTTAAAACTCTTACGTACTCTGCATATTCCTCAACTGAGTAGAAAAAATCTGGCCTATTGAATTCATATGGCCTATAGAATTCAAGAAATTTCACTCACCATATGAAAGCGGAACATTTCTATCGGGATTTGCTCCATCATTTCAGCAGTTAAGGCACCAGGGTTGTGGCCAAGATCAATGAAAGCGAACAGTGTACTGTTATTCACGGCAGCCCATCTCTTCAGCATTTCTGCAGCTTCCCAAACACGAATCCTACTTTCGTCGAAGTCAAATTCTGAAAGTGAACCAAAAATACACCCGGTTTGCAGCAAGACTTGGAATAGCAATCACGTAAGTATATTTCCCACCTTGCTTTATAAAACAATATTAAGACCGTCACCGATATTCCAATAGTCCTCCTCCCATCGAGCCACTTTCAGTGAGTTCTTCCCATTATATATATATATATATATATATTCAATATTGAAAGCCTTTGGCCAGTTATCTTGAAAGGATTTGGCCAGTTAGATATCACAGAGAATCGTGGAAAGTACAAACTTACCTTCACTCTTGCTAAAGATTTCGAAAATTTCTAGTTGGCGGCCACTTAATAACGCCCTGAACATTGCAGGAGTGGGTCCAATGAGAAAAGAATCCGGGTGAAGAGGCCAGGTTCCATTTAATGTGGTGTTACAGCTGCCCCTGCCTAGACTATCATCGCAGCTGATATTGTTTCTCATCAACTTCTCCATCAACACATGACTGGCATTCCATGCCAATTTACAGCAAAGTGTGTCTGTCTGTCTGGGCGTGAACGCACTAACGGCTGCTTGAAGAGTAGAATCCTACAAGAAATATCCACTATTATACTTTCGAAATCAAGTTCATGTAGCTTTTAACACTGAATTTATTGCTGGATTGATAGGTATTTTCTTAAGGAACATTACTATTGACTGATACAACACATTACACCGCTATCATTATTGTTAATGGATACGAGACTATAGAGGAAAATGTTAAAACTCTTACGTACTCTGCATATTCCTCAACTGAGTAGAAAAAACATGGCCTATTGAATTCATATGGCCTATAGAATTCAAGAAATTTCACTCACCATATGAAAGCGGAACATTTCTATTGGAATTTGCTCTATCATTTCAGCAGTTAAAGCACCAGGATTGTGGCCAAGATCAATGAAAGCAAACAGAGTACTGTTATTCACGGCAGCCCATTTCTTCAGCATTTCTGCAGCTTCCCAAACACGAATCCTAGTTTCGTCGAAGTCAAATTCTGAAAGTGAACCAAAAATACACCCGGTTTGCAGCAAGACTTGGAATAGCAATCACGTAAGTATATTTCCCACCTTGCTTTGTAAAACAATATTAAGACCGTCACCGATATTCCAATAGTCCTCCTCCCATCGAGCCACTTTCAGTGAGTTCTTTCCATTATATATATATATATATATCTTCAATCTTGAAAGCCTTTGCCCAGTTATCTTGACAGGATTTGGCCAGTTAGATATCACAGAGAATCGTGGAAAGTACAAACTTACCTTCACTCTTGCCAAAGATGTCGAAGATTTCTAGTTGGCGGCCACTTAATAAAGCCCTGAACATTGCAGGAGTGGGTCCAATGAGAAAAGAATCCGGGTGAAGAGGCCAGGTTCCATTTAATGTGGTGTTACAGCTGCCCCTGCCTAGACTATCATCGCAGCTGATATTGTTTCTCATCAACTTCTCCATCAACACATGACTGGCATTCCATGCCAATTTACAGCAAAGTGTGTCTGTCTGTCTGGGCGTGAACGCACTAACGGCTGCTTGAAGAGTAGAATCCTACAAGAAATATCCACTATTATACTTTCGAAATCAAGTTCATGTAGCTTTTAGCACTGAATTTATTGCTGGATTGATAGGTATTTTCTTAAGGAACATTACTGTTGACTGATACCATACATTACACCGCTATCATTATTGTTAATGGATACGAGACTATAGAGGAAAATGTTAAAACTCTTACGTACTCTGCATATTCCTCAGCTGAGTAGACAAAATATGGCCTATTGAATTCATATGGCCTATAGAATTCAGGAAATTTCACTCACCATATGAAAGCGGAACATTTCTATCGGAATTTGCTCTATCATTTCAGCAGTTAAAGCACCAGGGTTGTGTCCAAGATCAATGAAAGCGAACAGTGTACTGTTATTCACGGCAGCCCATCGCTTCAGCATTTCTGCAGCTTCCCAAACACGAATCCTACTTTCGTCGAAGTCAAATTCTGAAAGTGAACCAAAAATACACCCGGTTTGCAGCAAGACTTGGAATAGCAATCACGTAAGTATATTTCCCACCTTGCTTTGTAAAACAATATTAAGACCGTCACCGATATTCCAATAGTCCTCCTCCCATCGAGCCACTTTCAGTGAGTTCTTACCATTATATATATATATATATATCTTCAATATTGAAAGCCTTTGCCCAGTTATCTTGACAGGATTTGGCCAGTTAGATATCACAGAGAATCGTGGAAAGTACAAACTTACCTTCACTCTTGCCAAAGATGTCGAAGATTTCTAGTTGGCGGCCACTTAATAAAGCCCTGAACATTGCAGGAGTGGGTCCAATGAGAAAAGAATCCGGGTGAAGAGGCCAGGTTCCATTTAATGTGGTGTTACAGCTGCCCCTGCCTAGACTATCATCGCAGCTGATATTGTTTCTCATCAACTTCTCCAACACATGACTGGCATTCCATGCCAATTTACAGCAAAGTGTGTCTGTCTGTCTGGGCGTGAACGCACTAACGGCTGCTTGAAGAGTAGAATCCTACAAGAAATATCCACTATTATACTTTCGAAATCAAGTTCATGTAGCTTTTAACACTGAATTTATTGCTGGATTGATAGGTATTTTCTTAAGGAACATTACTATTGACTGATACCACACATTACACCGCTATCATTATTGTTAATGGATACAAGACTATAGAGGAAAATGTTAAAACTCTTACGTACTCTGCATATTCCTCAACTGAGTAGAAAAAAATATGGCCTATTGAATTCATATGGCCTATAGAATTCAAGAAATTTCACTCACCATATGAAAGCGGAACATTTCTATTGGAATTTGCTCTATCATTTCAGCAGTTAAAGCACCAGGGTTGTGGCCAAGATCAATGAAAGCGAACAGAGTACTGTTATTCACGGCAGCCCATTTCTTCAGCATTTCTGCAGCTTCCCAAACACGAATCCTAGTTTCGTCGAAGTCAAATTCTGAAAGTGAACCAAAAATACACCCGGTTTGCAGCAAGACTTGGAATAGCAATCACGTAAGTATATTTCCCACCTTGCTTTATAAAACAATATTAAGACCGTCACCGATATTCCAATAGTCCTCCTCCCATCGAGCCACTTTCAGTGGGTTCTTTCCATTATATATATATATATCTTCAATATTGAAAGCCTTTGGCCAGTTATCTTGACAGGATTTGGCCAGTTAGATATCACAGAGAATCGTGGAAAGTACAAACTTACCTTCACTCTTGCTAAAGATGTCGAAGATTTCTAGTTGGCGGCCACTTAATAAAGCCCTGAACATTGCAGGAGTGGGTCCAATGAGAAAAGAATCCGGTGAAGAGGCCAGGTTCCATTTAATGTGGTGTTACAGCTGCCCCTGCCTAGACTATCATCGCAGCTGATATTGTTTCTCATCAACTTCTCCATCAACACATGACTGGCATTCCATGCCAATTTACAGCAAAGTGTGTCTGTCTGTCTGGGCGTGAACGCACTAACGGCTGCTTGAAGAGTAGAATCCTACAAGAAATATCCACCATTATACTTTCGAAATCAAGTTCATGTAGCTTTTAACACTGAATTTATTGCTGGATTGATAAGTATTTTCTTAAGGAACATTACTGTTGACTGATACCACACATTACACCGCTATCATTATTGTTAATGGATACGAGACTATAGAGGAAAATGTTAAAACTCTTACGTACTCTGCATATTCCTCAACTGAGTAGAAAAAATATGGCCTATTGAATTCATATGGCCTATAGAATTCAAGAAATTTCACTCACCATATGAAAGCGGAACATTTCTATCGGAATTTGCTCTATCATTTCAGCAGTTAAATCACCAGGGTTGTGGCCAAGATCAATGAAAGCGAACAGTGTACTGTTATTCACGGCAGCCCATTTCTTCAGCATTTCTGCAGCTTCCCAAACACGAATCCTACTTTCGTCGAAGTCAAATTCTGAAAGTGAACCAAAAATACACCCGGTTTGTAGCAAGACTTGAAATAGCAGTCACGTAAGTATATTTCCCACTTTGCTTTATAAAACACAACCCAATATTCAGACGATAACCGATATTCTAATAGTCCTCCCCCATCGAGCCACTTTCAGTGAGTTCTTCCCACTATAATTAGATATATCTGCCAATCTTGAGAGCATTTAGTCAATTATCTAGACAGCATTTGTCCAGTTAGATATCACAGAGGATCGAGGAAAGTACAAACTTACCTCCACTCTTGTTAAAGATGTCGAAGATTTCTAGTTGGCGGCCACTCAATAAAGCTCTAAACATATCAGAAGTGGGTCCAATGAGGAAAGAATCCGGGTGAAGAGGCCAGGTTACATTTAATGTGGTGTTACAGCTGCCCCTGCCTAGACTATCATCGCAGCTGATATTGTTTCTCATCAACTTCTCCATCAACACATGACTGGCATTCCATGCCAATTTACAGCAAAGTGTGTCTGTCTGTCTGGGCGTGAACGCACTAACGGCTGCTTGAAGAGTAGAATCCTACAAGAAATATCCACTATTATACTTTCGAAATCAAGTTCATGTAGCTTTTAACACTGAATTTATTGCTGGATTGATAGGTATTTTCTTAAGGAACATTACTGTTGACTGATACCACACATTACACCGCTATCATTATTGTTAATGGATACGAGACTATAGAGGAAAATGTTAAAACTCTTACGTACTCTGCATATTCCTCAACTGAGTAGAAAAAAAATATGGCCTATTGAATTCATATGGCCTATAGAATTCAAGAAATTTCACTCACCATATGAAAGCGGAACATTTCTATTGGAATTTGCTCTATCATTTCAGCAGTTAAAGCACCAGGGTTGTGGCCAAGATCAATGAAAGCAAACAGAGTACTGTTATTCACGGCAGCCCATTTCTTCAGCATTTCTGCAGCTTCCCAAACACGAATCCTAGTTTCGTCGAAGTCAAATTCTGAAAGTGAACCAAAAATACACCCGGTTTGCAGCAAGACTTCAAATAGCTATCACGTAAGTATATTTTCCACCTTGCTTTATAAAACAATATTAAGACCGTCACCGATATTCCAATAGTCCTCCTCCCATCGAGCCACTTTCAGTGAGTTCTTTCCATTATATCTATATATATCTTCAATATTGAAAGCCTTTGGCCAGTTATCTTGACAGGATTTGGCCAGTTAGATATCACAGAGAATCGTGGAAAGTACAAACTTACCTTCACTTTTGCTAAAGATTTCGAAGATTTCTAGTTGGCGGCCACTTAATAAAGCCCTGAACATTGCAGGAGTGGGTCCAATGAGAAAAGAATCCGGGTGAAGAGGCCAGGTTCCATTTAATGTGGTGTTACAGCTGCCCCTGCCTAGACTGTCATCGCAGCTGATATTGTTTCTCATCAACTTCTCCATCAACACATGACTGGCATTCCATGTCAATTTACAGCAAAGTGTGTCTGTCTGTCTGGGCGTGAACGCACTAACGGCTGCTTGAAGAGTAGAATCCTACAAGAAATATCCACCATTATACTTTCGAAATCAAGTTCATGTAGCTTTTAACACTGAATTTATTGCTGGATTGATAAGTATTTTCTTAAGGAACATTACTGTTGACTGATACCACACATTACACCGCTATCATTATTGTTAATGGATACGAGACTATAGAGGAAAATGTTAAAACTCTTACGTACTCTGCATATTCCTCAGCTGAGTAGAAAAAATATGGCCTATTGAATTCACATGGCCTATAGAATTCAAGAAATTTCACTCACCATATGAAAGCGGAACATTTCTATCGGAATTTGCTCTATCATTTCAGCAGTTAAATCACCAGGGTTGTGGCCAAGATCAATGAAAGCGAACAGTGTACTGTTATTCACGGCAGCCCATTTCTTCAGCATTTCTGCAGCTTCCCAAACACGAATCCTACTTTCGTCGAAGTCAAATTCTGAAAGTGAACCAAAAATACACCCGGTTTGTAGCAAGACTTGAAATAGCAGTCACGTAAGCATATTTCCCACTTTGCTTTATAAAACACAACCCAATATTCAGACGATAACCGATATTCTAATAGTCCTCCCCCCATCGAGCCACTTTCAGTGAGTTCTTCCCACTATAATTAGATATATCTGCCAATCTTGAGAGCATTTAGTCAATTATCTAGACAGCATTTGTCCAGCTAGATATCACAGAGGATCGAGGAAAGTACAAACTTACCTCCACTCTTGTTAAAGATGTCGAAGATTTCTAGTTGGCGGCCACTCAATAAAGCTCTAAACATATCAGAAGTGGGTCCAATGAGGAAAGAATCCGGGTGAAGAGGCCAGGTTACATTTAATGTGGTGTTACAGCTGCCCCTGCCTAGACTATCATCGCAGCTGATATTGTTTCTCATCAACTTCTCCATCAACACATGACTGGCATTCCATGCCAATTTACAGCAAAGTGTGTCTGTCTGTCTGGGCGTGAACGCACTAACGGCTGCTTGAAGAGTAGAATCCTACAAGAAATATCCACCATTATACTTTCGAAATCAAGTTCATGTAGCTTTTAACACTGAATTTATTGCTGGATTGATAAGTATTTTCTTAAGGAACATTACTGTTGACTGATACCACACATTACACCGCTATCATTATTGTTAATGGATACGAGACTATAGAGGAAAATGTTAAAACTCTTACGTACTCTGCATATTCCTCAACTGAGTAGAAAAATATGGCCTATTGAATTCATATGGCCTATAGAATTCAAGAAATTTCACTCACCATATGAAAGCGGAACATTTCTATTGGAATTTGCTCTATCATTTCAGCAGTTAAAGCACCAGGGTTGTGGCCAAGATCAATGAAAGCAAACAGAGTACTGTTATTCACGGCAGCCCATTTCTTCAGCATTTCTGCAGCTTCCCAAACACGAATCCTAGTTTCGTCGAAGTCAAATTCTGAAAGTGAACCAAAAATACACCCGGTTTGCAGCAAGACTTCAAATAGCTATCACGTAAGTATATTTTCCACCTTGCTTTATAAAACAATATTAAGACCGTCACCGATATTCCAATAGTCCTCCTCCCATCGAGCCACTTTCAGTGAGTTCTTTCCATTATATCTATATATATCTTCAATATTGAAAGCCTTTGGCTAGTTATCTTGACAGGATTTGGCCAGTTAGATATCACAGAGAATCGTGGAAAGTACAAACTTACCTTCACTTTTGCTAAAGATTTCGAAGATTTCTAGTTGGCGGCCACTTAATAAAGCCCTGAACATTGCAGGAGTGGGTCCAATGAGAAAAGAATCCGGGTGAAGAGGCCAGGTTCCATTTAATGTGGTGTTACAGCTGCCCCTGCCTAGACTGTCATCGCAGCTGATATTGTTTCTCATCAACTTCTCCATCAACACATGACTGGCATTCCATGTCAATTTACAGCAAAGTGTGTCTGTCTGTCTGGGCGTGAACGCACTAACGGCTGCTTGAAGAGTAGAATCCTACAAGAAATATCCACCATTATACTTTCGAAATCAAGTTCATGTAGCTTTTAACACTGAATTTATTGCTGGATTGATAAGTATTTTCTTAAGGAACATTACTGTTGACTGATACCACACATTACACCGCTATCATTATTGTTAATGGATACGAGACTATAGAGGAAAATGTTAAAACTCTTACGTACTCTGCATATTCCTCAGCTGAGTAGAAAAAATATGGCCTATTGAATTCACATGGCCTATAGAATTCAAGAAATTTCACTCACCATATGAAAGCGGAACATTTCTATCGGAATTTGCTCTATCATTTCAGCAGTTAAATCACCAGGGTTGTGGCCAAGATCAATGAAAGCGAACAGTGTACTGTTATTCACGGCAGCCCATTTCTTCAGCATTTCTGCAGCTTCCCAAACACGAATCCTACTTTCGTCGAAGTCAAATTCTGAAAGTGAACCAAAAATACACCCGGTTTGTAGCAAGACTTGAAATAGCAGTCACGTAAGCATATTTCCCACTTTGCTTTATAAAACACAACCCAATATTCAGACGATAACCGATATTCTAATAGTCCTCCCCCAATCGAGCCACTTTCAGTGAGTTCTTCCCACTATAATTAGATATATCTGCCAATCTTGAGAGCATTTAGTCAATTATCTAGACAGCATTTGTCCAGTTAGATATCACAGAGGATCGAGGAAAGTACAAACTTACCTCCACTCTTGTTAAAGATGTCGAAGATTTCTAGTTGGCGGCCACTCAATAAAGCTCTAAACATATCAGAAGTGGGTCCAATGAGGAAAGAATCCGGGTGAAGAGGCCAGGTTACATTTAATGTGGTGTTACAGCTGCCCCTGCCTAGACTATCAACGCAGCTGATATTGTTTCTCATCAACTTCTCCATCAACACATGACTGGCATTCCATGCCAATTTACAGCAAAGTGTGTCTGTCTGTCTGGGCGTGAACGCACTAACGGCTGCTTGAAGAGTAGAATCCTACAAGAAATATCCACCATTATACTTTCGAAATCAAGTTCATGTAGCTTTTAACACTGAATTTATTGCTGGATTGATAGCCATTTTCTTAAGGAACATTACTGTTGACTGATACCACACATTACACCGCTATCATTATTGTTAATGGATACGAGACTATAGAGGAAAATGTTAAAACTCTTACGAACTCTGCATATTCCTCAACTGAGTAGAAAAAATATGGCCTATTGAATTCATATGGCCTATAGAATTCAAGAAATTTCACTCACCATATGAAAGCGGAACATTTCTATTGGAATTTGCTCTATCATTTCAGCAGTTAAAGCACCAGGGTTGTGGCCAAGATCAATGAAAGCAAACAGAGTACTGTTATTCACGGCAGCCCATTTCTTCAGCATTTCTGCAGCTTCCCAAACACGAATCCTAGTTTCGTCGAAGTCAAATTCTGAAAGTGAACCAAAAATACACCCGGTTTGTAGCAAGACTTGAAATAGCAGTCACGTGAGTATATTTCCCACTTTGCTTTATAAAACACAACCCAATATTCAAACGATCACCCACATTCTGATAGTCTTCCCCATCGAGCCCCTTTCAGTGAGTTCTTCCCACTATATCTAGATATATCTCCAATCTTGAGAGCATTTAGTCAATTATCTTGACAGCATTTGTCCAGTTAGATATCACAGAGGATCGAGGAAAGTACAAACTTACCTCCACTCCTGTTAAAGATGTCGAAGATTTCTAGTTGACGGCCACTCAATAAAGCCCTAAACATTGCAGGAGTGGGTCCAATGAGGAAAGAATCCGGGTGAAGAGGCCAGGTTCCATTTAATGTGGTGTTACAGCTGCCCCTGCCTAGACTATCATCGCAGCTAATATTGTTTCTCATCAACTTCTCCATCAACACATGACTGGCATTCCATGCCAATTTACAGCAAAGTGTGTCCGTCTGTCCGGGCGTGAACGCACTAACGGCTGCTCGAAGAGTAGAATCCTACAAGAAATATCCACCATTATACTTTCGAAATCAAGTTCATGTAGCTTTTAACACTGAATTTATTGATGGATTGATAGGTATTTTCTTAAGGAACATTACTATTGACTGATACCACACATTACACCGCTATCATTATTGTTAATGGATAAGAGACTATAGAGGAAAAGGTTAAAACTCTGACGTACTCTACATATTCCTCAACTGAGTAGAAAAAATATGGCCTATTGAATTCATATGGCCTATAGAATTCAAGAAATTTCACTCACCATATGAAAGCGGAACATTTCTATCGGAATTTGCTCTATCATTTCAGCAGTTAAAGCACCAGGGTTGTGGCCAAGATCAATGAAAGCGAACAGAGTACTGTTATTCACGGCAGCCCATCTTTTCAGCATTTCTGCAGCTTCCCAAACACGAATCCTACTTTCGTCGAAGTCAAATTCTGAAAGTGAACCAAAAATACACCCGGTTTGTAGCAAGACTTGAAATAGCAGTCACGTAAGTATATTTCCCACTTTGCTTTATAAAACACAACCCAATATTCAGACGATAACCGATATTCTAATAGTCCTCCCCCCATCGAGCCACTTTCAGTGAGTTCTTCCAACTATATCTAGATGCATCTGCCAATCTTGAGAGCATTTAGTCAATTATCTAGACAGCATTTGTCCAGTTAGATATCACAGAGGATGGAGGAAAGTACAAACTTACCTTCACTCTTGTTAAAGATGTCGAAGATTTCTAGTTGGCGGCCACTCAATAAAGCTC
The DNA here is from genome assembly GCA_036873755.1 of Hanleya hanleyi. Lineage (NCBI taxonomy): Eukaryota > Metazoa > Mollusca > Polyplacophora > Lepidopleurida > Hanleyidae > Hanleya > Hanleya hanleyi. The sequence goes on along the minus strand of JAVTVY010054681.1, from coordinate 9,118 downwards.
TAAACATATCAGAAGTGGGTCCAATGAGGAAAGAATCCGGGTGAAGAGGCCAGGTTACATTTAATGTGGTGTTACAGCTGCCCCTGCCTAGGCTATCATCGCAGCTGATATTGTTTCTCATCAACTTCTCCATCAACACATGACTGGCATTCCATGCCAATTTACAGCAAAGTGTGTCTGTCTGTCTGGGCGTAAACGCACTAACGGCTGCTCGAAGAGTAGAATCCTACAAAGTATATCCACGATTAGACTTTCAAAATCAACCTTCCACAACCCATAACAGAGAGAGTACAATGAGTTCATCCGGAATTTGTGATAAATTCAACTAAATTGTTGTGGTACTTGAAATATTAGCCAGATTTCGGCACTGACGAACTTCTGGGTGGGGGCATTTGGTTTAATGCCACACTCATGGTTATTTCACTTATATGGTGACAGCCAGGTTGGTTGATGGTAGATTGCGGACGAAATTGAGGGTATTGGAATTGGCTTTATTATGAGATTCAGGATAGACTCTGAATTCAAGGGGGACATCGTCTTCCCCCTCCCCGCCCCACGCCCAAATTAACATCTATTAGATCATCTGTATATAAATGAAGTAAATCGATATGCAAAACATTAATGTTGACTAGTACCAATCTTTCACCTCATCGTTGATAATTACAAGTCTATAGTAGGAAAACTAAGACGGGCTTATTCTGCATATATTTCAGCTGGGCATGAGGACATGGCCATGCGCATTGAATGCATGCATATGAAAAAAATCGTCTTACCATGTACAAGCGAAAAATTTCACTTGGTAATTCTCGGATCATTTCGGGAGATAAAGCAGTAGGGTTGTCGCCAAGGTGAAGGAAAGTAAACAATGTACTCTCATTTATAGATGCAAGTTTTTCGAGTATGTCTAATGCCTCCCCAATATGTATCCTGTCTTCGAATTCAAGCCCTGAAAGTGAAGCATACAAAAACAAATAGATGACATTCCAGCGGATATTATCAGCATAATACTCAATTAAATGGTGCTGTTTTCACCTATAAACAAACGATTTAGCATAAATGTACCTCAAAAACTATAAGATGCATGACCTGCAAATTACCCAGATATAATATAATATAATATTTCATCTTTGCGTTCTAACCGCGCCTTATTGTTGTGCAAATCCTCGATAAACCGCACCAAGTCCGATGAAATGGCTACATTTTTTAGGTCTAACCAGTGTCATTGGATAACAAATAAAGCGTATTCTACAGGATAGAGAAAAAAATACCAGTATGATAATACTGGACGATGAGTTGAATCAATGGATTCCACGAATATGCCGGTATATACTTGATTTTATCTTAGATTTTACTTACTTTCACTGTTGTTGATGGCATTAAATATTTCCCGTTGGATGAGATCAAGAGAGTCGACAAAGGCAAGCACGTTGGTGTCATCTAGTAGAGTGTTGGGGTCTAACTGCATGTCTTCATTGGTATTGGCGGTGGCGGTTGGCAGGAACCCGATGGAACAACAGGTAGCTTTTTTTAAAAGAGACAATAAGAATTGTATGAATATATATATTAATTAAATCGAAGTGTCCTGGTGAAATCCGGCCCCAAATGTCCTACTACGGCACATGTAACGTTTCAAACTCTTGTCATTCATGTCTGATTTTGCCAGGCTATATGCACTTCACAATTGCGTTAGGAAAAAAGTATTCAAGGTATAAACTTGAAGCACATGTACATTAGATCTACTCATCAGACAAACGGTATGTAGGAGATAGGAGTAGAATGTAATAGGCCGGTTCTGACACAGGGAAGCCGGGAAGCCGATGACGTCATAAGTAAGTCGCGATGACGTCATAAATAGGTCGAAGTCGTGCGGTGTTCGTCCATTTATAGTGTCATGAACATAGCCCAAGGGGTTGTAGGTCAACGTCTGTTCACCGGACCGCGACAATAGCCCGAGATGTTTGCGGTGTTTTATGTCCGCTCAGCGGGCCGTATCTATAGCTTTTTTTGCGGTGTTCGAGGTTATGGTCTATTTATGGAGCCATACATATAGCCTGAAGGTGCGATGTTCATCGTCTATATATAGAGCTCTACCTATAACCCGGAGGTGCGGTGTTGTAGGTCAACGTCTGTTCACCGAACCGTGACTATAGCGTGAGAAGTGCTACGGTGTTCCATATCTGTTCAGCGGTCCGTGTCTATAGTTAGCGATGGAGCGTGACTAATGAAGGCAGGCAGCTAATTCAGGACCGAAGTCGCATTGATTCCTATGTTGATAGTGTTGAATGAGGCATTGAGTTATGTCCCTAGGGCGTCCAAATTTCGTTTCGGGGTAAAACAAAATTTCGATTTTTTTTTTTTTTTTTTTTTTTTTTTTTTTTGACTGCCGATTTTCGTCCAATTTTCTATAAATTACCCATGGCGATATCTCGGGAACTAAGACGGATAGAGACTCGCTGCTTACGGCGTCGTATTCCTCTCATATAGATGCACAATAAAGGCCCTATACAATTTTATCGCCCGACGGTAACTTTCGCCGCAATTAGACGATAATCGGTGTCACGTGATTTGACCATTTCTCGAGAAATAAGCGACATACGCACACGCTGTTTACGGCGTTGTATTCCTGGTGTCGAGGTCTACCGTAAAGCCCCTATTCTAATTTACCGTATCTCTATAACTTTCGCCGCTATTCGGCGTCGAAAATTATTTCTTTGTAGCTTACCACGAATAGGTCCCTACAGCGTCATACCTTGTACCCGTGGACACGTGTGATTGATCACTTTTCGCGGTGTTCACGAGTGCCTATCGAACCATACGAAAATATCTTATTTTAGAAACAATACTATAGTAGTAGGAGAAGGAGGAGGGGGGAGGATGTGTATGTGTGTGTGTGTGTGTGTGTGTGGTGGAGGAGGAGGAGGATGTGTGTGTGTGGTGGAGGTGGAGGAGGAGGAGGAGGGTGTGTGTATGTCTGTTTGTGTGTGTGTGTGTGTGTGTGTGTGTGCGGTCATATAAGGTCGTTTGTACAACATTAGCCTCAGTCTGTATCCATCATCTGACCGGGTACCATGTCGACTACATGTACGTTTTGTGAGAAGACACTCTCTCGTCCCGATAGTATGCTCAGACATATTCGTCTAATGCATAGACAAGAGACACCACCGAATCCCCCTATACGTCCACCAAGAGCATCCCTATACCACCACACACAGAGGAGGAGGAATTATATGACTAGCATGAAATAGAGGCAAAGCAATACGAAGATTGCCAAATAATAGCTTTATTCATCAACTCATAGCACTGCTTTACAAATAAAGAGAGAAAACTGCTTATATGAAATACATCTCCATTGTTGTGGGTATCATTTCGACATCTAGCCTTCCATTCAATGTTTATTTACAAATATTCCTACTGGGGTCTTTACTCGGAGTCCTCGCTCTCACCGTCATCAATCAACTTATCGAATAAGCATTTCCGCATCTTAATCGTCTGTCTCAGTGCTTCCTCGTAGTCTATGTCGTATATCGTTTGCAGACGCCTCGTTGTTTTCAAAATCTCGTTATGAATATAATCAGTTTGTAGCTTTTGTATGTTCACGAGCAGATTGTAGTATTTTTGACGTAGTCTTCATCATAGTTGGAATATAATCATCCATAGCATTTGCACCAGACTCATCCTCGTCGTAACCTTGGCTTGTATATCGCTGTTTTCTCTCGTCAATGTCAATCTTACAATCTCTTGCGATAGGTTTACCAAACATGTTTTTCCACACGTTATATTTGACCTGTTTCCGCAAGTGGGTAGGTTGAACTATTTCACCAGGATGGATGAGTTCGTCATCTGAAGGGCATTTTCTCTTTCGTCGTTCCATTTCATTCCCGCTCCTATGGATCATCTGCCTCTGCTGGGACTCGTCATCATTTCCATTCAGTTTGAACCACTGTGCAACTGTCCTCGTATATAATCCCTCTCCCACTTGTTCATTCCTCTTAGCGAACCATTCTGGATCGTGAGATGGTATGCGTTGCATTTGAGTTGATGGGATATGAATTGGGGTTGGACGAGGTGGCAGTTGTTGTCGCCCTTCTTCTTTCACGAGTTCCTCATGCGCTAGCGCCCAGGATGTCTTTCCACATACCGTAGGATCACTCTCCGTCATCGTATAGGGATGCTCTACTCCATTTGGTGGACGTATAGCGGGATTCGGTGGTGTCTCTTGTCTATGCATTAGACGAATATGTCTGAGCATACTATCGGGACGAGAGAGTGTCTTCTCACAAAACGTACATGTACTCGACATGGTACCCGGTCAGATGATGGATACAGACTGAGGCTAATGTTGTACAAACGACCTTATATGACCGCACACACACACACACACCCAAACAGACACACACACACCCTCCTCCTCCTCCACCTCCACCACACACACACATCCTCCTCCTCCTCCACCACACACACACACACACACATACACATCCTCCCCCTCCTCCTTCTCCTACTACTATAGTATTGTTTCTGAAATAAGATATTTTCGTATGGTTCGATAGGCACTCGTGAACACCGCGAAAAGTGATCAATCACACGCGTCCATGGGTACAAGGTATGACGCTGTAGGGACCTATTCGTGGTAAGCTACAAAGAAATAATTTTCGACGCCGAATAGCGGCGAAAGTTATAGAGATACGATAAATTAGAGTAGGAGCTTTACGGTAGACCTCGACACCAGGAATACAACGCTGTAAACAGCGTGCGCGTATGTCTCTTATTTCTCGAGAAATGGTCAAATCACGTGACACCGATTATCGTCTAATTGCGGCGAAAGTTACCGTCGGGCGATAAAATTGTATAGGGCCTTTATTGTGCATCTATATGGGAGGAATACGACGCCGTAAGCAGCGAGTCTCTATCCGTCTTAGTTCCCGAGATATCGCCATGGGTAATTTATAGAAAATTGGACGAAAATCGGCAGTCAAAAAAAAAATAAAAAAAATCGAAAAAATTTTTTACCCCGAAACGAAATTTGGAGGCCCTAGGGGCATAACTGAGGAATTTACGCATTCAATGCCTCATTCAACACTATCAACATAGGAATCAATGCGACTTCGGTCCTGAATTAGCTGCCTGCCTTCAGTAGTCACGCTCCATCGCTAACTATAGACACGGACCGCTGAACAGATATGGAACACCGTAGCACTTCTCACGCTATAGTCACGGTTCGGTGAACAGACGTTGACCTACAACACCGCACCTCCGGGTTATAGGTAGAGCTCTATATAAAGACGATGAACATCGCACCTTCAGGCTATAAGTATGGCTCCATATATAGACCATAATCTCGAACACCGCAAAACAGCTATAGACACGGCCCGCTGAGCGGACATAAAACACCGCAAACATCTCGGGCTATTGTCGCGGTCCGGTGAACAGACGTTGACCTACAACCCCTTGGGCTATGTTCATGACACTATAAATGGACGAACACCGCACGACTTCGACCTATTTATGACGTCATCGCGACTTACTTATGACGTCATCGGCTTCCCGGCTTCCCTGTGTCAGAACCGGCCTATTACATTCTACTGATAGGTGAAGGAGTGGAGACTAAATGTGATTGATGTATAATAAAGTCGTTATAATGTAGCGTGCAAATGACGTTACGTTTCCTAACTTGTGTCTAATTCCGCTTAATCCGGGGCTAGGGGTCGTATGAACCCGTGTATTTCAAGATGACCATGGTGTTCATATGAACAGTTACAATCAAAGCGTGACGGAGTTACATCATTCTCCAGATATATAACGACTTAAACGAAAATCATATGGATTAAGAATACTGATCAGCGATACGGATTTGATACTTTTGGAACATCATTATGTCTTGCCTTCTGTCTTGCAAGAAACTAGCCTATTTTTATGAACACTATGATTTATTTATTTTTTTAAGTTGATGCTTATGCTCTTATATGAATTGGATATGGACGCAGAAATTCTTTGATGGACAACGGCTGAATAATTAATGACGGACTAGACGCTTGTATTGTATTCGTTACCAGAGTTCCAGTTGCACAGCTCACCATACCATACAAATACACCTCTGACTCCTTGGACAACAGACTGACTTGATTACACCACGGACTGATCACACGAATGTTACATAACGCTGCATGCGCACAAGGAATCACATTTTGTCTCATGTTGGTAGATTTCCTTTAAATCGATTGACAGAACCAGAAACCATCACCCAACGCCCCCAGATTTCAAGTCCATGGATGGGATGGGTCGCATATTTGCGTCAATGAGTGCTCAAGCCATATACTGTTGAAGCAGTTGGCATCTGCGTTTCTGGAATAATGTGAAAATATCCCGATTTTTTTTTTCACAAAAAAAAGCTCGCGACGGGTATATACCAATGGCGTTTCACACCAGTACGTGATGTTCGACGTGGAATTATAGTTTCTTTATAGTTTCCAGTCTATGGTTTCTTTGAAAACATTGGCTTTCATTTAGTACTGACGTTCCTATGAATTTGCATAAATTAATGATAGGGAATATCTATTTAGGGTACGGTTCGAATTCCAATGCAATTAGACTGTCGTTAAGAGTACAGAAAATCCTTCTGAGATTCACAAATTGCTGAAACAAATACAAATATAATTTAATTCGTCAGAATTTCAATCTTCTGTTAAACGTTCGATTTTTTGCATCCGTTGATTAACTTTTAAGAGTGATGGTCACCAAGTGTAAATTAAGGTTCATAACCCTTTTAGTGTGAAGGTCAGGCCGTATCACCCTGAAAAGGTGATGGCCTAAAATTTGCATTCATTGCCCATCACCTTCATCATTTAAAGGCGGTAGTGGAACTGGAATATGATGATAGCTCTAACTGGTCATATTTTTACGTGATGCTGTCAGCACCTTTTCCTGATGGCTAACATATTTTTTTATGATTGTGTTGAATTTTATTTGAATCTGTCGTCAATAGCTATTGTCTTGGTGATTATTACTATATTCATGTTTTCCCCAGGTGGAGTAAGAACTTGCTTATCCTGCCCGTAATATATCTGGCTGTGGAATGGTCCGCCGCTTTCTCCCGAGTAAGGTCAAACATGCATGCGTTACATAAATTCTTCGCACTGGCCAACCTCGTGGTCAACAACATGTTTTGCCGTGTTCAGTATGTTGTGACGCGTTTCCATGGAGCTGGGGACGAAGATACAAAGCGCTGTTGCAAGCATTTACTGGTATGGTTCCTATAAAATATCGACGTTCGCACGGACATATAATAGACAGTCGTTGTCCCAAAGGATTTCTTAAATCCATATATTAATTTGGTCATATTCATTGATGCTGTTTTGTCTTCAATGATTTATGCGAAGAAATCTCGCCACCAGCAGCTTCTCGATATGATCTTGACGCCATTGAAGTGGCTGGAAGTGGAACCCACAACCAAACTCTGTTTTGTATTCAAATCGATTTGTGACTAAATCGTATAACATATGGCATACCGGAGTATTCCGTACTAACTTTAGGCCCTATCCAACAGAAATATGAGGGGAATATCTTTCGATATGGGCAAGTACATAACGAATAAAATTCTGTTCAAAATTTTATTGTTCAATGGAGGCTCTGACGAATATTACTTGGCAAGAGATGTATGCACCATATGTTAGTCTCTCTGGAATATTGTTTAGGTTGAGAAATTCTCTCCCATCATATGGTTTAAGCAGATTGGACAAATTCTGCTGCTGATATCACATCTGTCAGAGCTTGTTATTATGAATTAATTATCACTTGATCAGAACATTGATTTTGATTTTCAGTCATCCGACCCAGTACCAATAAGCGCAGTTGTCTTGTGTAATTACGCAATCACCTGGTAATTAGATCAGGTGCGTCAAATATATAACAGCCATTAAGGGGCTGGACCAGAAATATATCCGGTACTATAACAACAACAAAATATTTTTCCATGGAAATTTGAACATCTTCAAATAAACAAATCATATCAAGCTGAAACCTTGATTCAGATATATTTAATAGATTCTCTGGAAGCACGTTAGACTGACTATCTTCTGTGATGTTACATGGTCCAAATTGCAGAATAGACAAGATAGAAATAAATTAAAATAATTGGTCATGTCATCTAGCATAAACAAGGCATCCAGGAAGGGAGATTGGTTGTATCAGTACATTTGGCTGACTATAGGCTCTAGAACAACCCACAATGTGTTAAAATTCACGCATATGAGTAGTCTGGTCACAATGTACATAGATTCCATGCTAGAATTAAGGGGGACTTTTACCGGAAAATCGGATTAATCTAATTTTTACAGCCATTGTCAGTCTTTTGGCGATATCTTTTCATGGTTTGGGGTAAGACCATGAAAATTCACTCACTTTTCAATCTACACATGAGGAAGATATTGGAGAAAAAAAAATGAAAAAAAAAAATCATATTTACATTTATTTAGTGCGTTATTATAGTCAATATGGCTGTCATTCGGGCTAAATTCAGTATAGTATAAAAACCACAAATGCAGCATCAAAGTGTAACCAATACAACCGGACTGATATTAGCCCGATATAAAGTCAAATTCATCTGAGAAATTACAGGAATATTAAATGAAAAATTAATATTGAAAATGTTTTGCGTAATGTTTTCACTTGTAGGCTCTATTAGTCGAGTGCTATTGTTTGACACTTACAGATCTATTTGACGCTGTGTTTGGGGTTCTTATATACATAACTGAGTTCAACCCGATTGATAGTCATATCGACTAAAATAACATACTGTACAAAATAAATATAAATATGAAATTATTATTTTTCCCCGCCATTTTTTCTTCTCTCAATATCTTCCTCGTGTCTAAATTGACAAGTGCGTGAAATCTCATGTCCTTATACTCTAAACCATTGAAGAGATATAGCCAAAAACTCACAATGGCTGGGGGAATTTCATTAATCAGATTTTCGGATAAAAATCCCACTTGAAATAGTCTGAGATTGACAAGAGATGACGATGCATCGAAAGCATTATACATGTACATAATATGTGCCTTAAAGATGAGATGTTACATGAGATGATCCAATACGAGTATGCGTGTGTGAAGCCTGGTTG
>JAVTVY010054680.1:0-28969 GCA_036873755.1 Hanleya hanleyi | reverse complement strand
CTCAGTAACTGAGCTGTAACCAATCAAGGACGGAATAGATTTTAAGATTGTAAGACATTCTTTTTATCAATCAGCTACTTAGGAAGATCTTTTTAGTCAAGTAAAAGAAGACTGTATTTAAGGTTATTTGAAAGAAATCCGTTTGTTGCATAAGTTTTAATGTACATGTATATGTGCATGTCTTTTGGTGTGTTGTGTTGATTACTTCTGGATTGTTGACTTGTTTTTGTTGGAATACTTAGAATTTTGTTTGGTCATCACTATATAGCTGAAATATTGCTGAACGTGATGTTGAACCTTAATTATCTCCCTCTCTCTGATTTTGTTGGACCCTGGACCCACATCCATGCCCACACTCACCCTCATGTTCATACTAACGCCCACAGAGTACTTGATAGCCATTGGATGTCCAATGTATAGTACAGGGCAGAAAAAAGCTAACTTTGAACACGACTAGAGATAAAAAAAAAATGAAGCATGGGCGAATTTATTGTGGTTACAATCGTGCGTTTTGATCGCAGCTGAAGAAAAACACTCGTTCATGATTATAATATAATAGGCATGGGCTGTGATCATGGTTATATTCAACAAACACGTCCGAGCACATGTCATACCTCTTAGTTATATTATAAAACGTAAAACAAGGTATTTTTCCTCTAAGCGACTTGACATACAGTTATGTATTAACAGTAGCACCCTTGTTCTCTGCTTGACACCTTAGCATTCAAGCCCCGGGGATTGATCTAGGGTGTTCTCGTGCACACTCCAGGTCATGGTAAGAATAGGCCTCAGCTCCTCAGAGAGCTTCTTGTATAAGGCGACTACCTGGGGCACCCGAGGAGTTCTCGTGTGTGAAAAGAAACAGGACCCACCCGTGGGGTCCCGGGTGTTAGAAGGAATGGGACCCCTACCTGTGTGGTTTCCGGGTACTAAAAGGAATAGGAACCAAATGTGTGATATGACTGAAATAATGTTGAAAGCGACATTAAATCATATTCACTCACTTACTCTTTAATGCAACATTAATCGTGATTTTTACGTTGGGGAATCGCATTCAAGGATAAGTTATTTCTGCGCTATACTGTATGACTACTTTCAGAGAGCGCTTACATTTTGCGTTTCCGGCTTGACCATGTGCTAAATATGTGTTTGTCAATATGGATCCATATACATCCTGCAAATTTCTGCCATTTTCAGTCATGATCGTATTCTTCCCGTCAGCTGATCCTTGAAATTAGAGTTGCAGTCCTTGAAAAGTTATTGAATGAAAGTCAAAAGCGGGCACTGCATTTTGATGGAAGTGATCACTATCTACCCATATCACTCCCCTTAAATTGATATCAAGAGAGTGAAAAAAGACTCCTTGAAAAACGAAATTTGTGTTCCAGATTGTGATCAGTCTTCTTGTAACTGAAATCACTCCTACAAATTTCTTTAAAGAGTTAATCTCCGCTGTGTTACTGTTTTTTATATGACAAGGTCTGTAAAGAGTTTTGCCCTGCTATCCAACAATATTATTACTCTCTCACTTATCCTTCTGACAGTCAACCGTTCAGAATTTGATCAAAGAACACATGCCAAAAAAGGAGAAGAAGAAGGGGGGCGTGACCTCATGGTTCACATGGAGACGAGCTCCACCGGATGAGACGCAAACTGCGACAACAGTTTCCACAGAAGCCAGTACTATGGCATCGGATACATTGGTCTCGGCAGGTACTAGCGATGTGACGGATATCGTTGAAAATGCAACAACGACGACTGTTAGCATCACCGCCGCCAAGACGTCGATGTCTGTTGGCGCTATACCAGACAGTCATGACAGTGCCTCAGTTCATAATTCCACCACTGCCACCAAATCGCCATCGGCGGGTACACTCGCGCTGTCATCTGACCCATCAATACAGACCGCTGACCCTTCAATATTACCAACAGTGACGTCAACTGAGGCAGCTGGGTCGTCAACTGAAACGGCGGCTCCATTAACGGAAGCTGATGCTCCATTAATTGAGAGCACTGCTCCGCCAAACGCGATGGCCGCCTTATCAATACAAACAGCTGCTTTATCAACTGAGACTGATGCTCCATCAATACAAATGACAGCTCCGTCAATAGAAACGACTGCTCCATCAATACAACTGACTGCTCCATCAATACAAACAACTGCTCCATCAACACAGATGGAGCCGTCTTCTGTACAGGCAGCTGTGACCCCAATCACACATACAACCTTAGAGGAAGCCATTTCCGATGTTAATCAAGAAAACCCAGTAGAACATGAATCTGACAAGGTAAACGGATTTCTCTGGAAATTCCATTGCATCATGGGATATCTCTTCACTTTCAAAATGCTTGATTGGTCAGTTTAAATATTCATAATGAACTGTGAAATTTCATTGACTCCTGGAGGAATTAGAGGGATATGCAAGCCAATCACAAATGTTTCTGATCAGGTTAAAGTAATTCATGTTTTAATAGATAACCAATTGCACTGACTTCTAAAATGGCCTTCAAAATGACCCTTTACAACCCCTTTTTGACCTGTTTTTAAACCTTTTGTAAAGACATCAGAAATTTGAATGTGTACATGTACAAACACTGATGTTACTGCTGGCTGTATTATATTTTAAGTTGGAGATATCCTTGAAAGAACCGAGTACCAGTGTACCATCGTCAGCTCCCAGCAGTCCCAAGAAAACCAAGGCAGATGGAAAAACAAGTGAAAGGTAATACTCGCTGTTACAAGAATAGAGAATGAGATGATCATTCATACAGTTTCCAAACAGCAAAGACCATTTTCATACGCCTACCGGACATGCTGAGACGTTAAACCTTAATTCTCTCTAATACTGAGGACAGCACATACGATATAAACAGCATGCTTACATTGGTGCAATATAAAGACAAGTGTAATTACAGTGCTAGACACCACATTATCAAGTTCCTGTTGCCCCCAGCAAAATGCATTGAAGCAACAGGAAACAGGAATCTGTGCCCACCGGACAACCACCAACCACCCGTGTGAGTTCCTGGTTACAACAAAGAGGTTAGATGGTTGGCTTACCAGTAATACAAAGGCCTGAAAAACTTACATGAAAGACCAACCAAACTTTAGATATGGTGATCCTTTTAGTAAATACAATCTCCCTATCAAAATTCAACCAATCTCAATTTTGGGGACAAGATTCAATTGATTGTCCGAATAAAGTTGATCACTCTCTAAAATCATTGAAATAACCAAGAAATAATGGAATATCCACATGAGTTGGAACCATTTTGTTAACTTCCTGATCTGATAAATTTGATCATCCCCTGACTTTATGGTGCACAATCTCCCTTTCCTGTGCTTTAATTATTAGAGGGTTTACTGTACTACCTACGGTAATTCCCCTAATAATTCAATCACAGGAAGTTAACTTTTCAACTCTGTTATTCAAGCACAGAGAAAAAATAACATTTCCATCCTTCATCCAAATTGAAGAAAAGTCGTATAATGACAAAATGGGGCACTTTGTAGCTGGTGCCATCAAGAACATTTCCAGATAAAAGCCATTTTTGTTGCACTTCCGGTGATCGAATTATTAGGGGAATTACCGTAATATCAACTTGTTCAAGCAAAGAACCCCTAGACATGCTAGAAAGAAATCCTAGATAATTTGGGGTCCCCAAAATTATCTCTGTTCATTCTGTTTCAAAGCATTTTTAGCTCGCCGTATACGAAGTAGGCGAGGTATTGGGAGAGAGAGGGGAAAAGTGGCGGTGTCGGTGTTGGTGTCCGGTTAGACTTTTATGTTTAGGCTGGACTTATTAGGCATGAGATGCAGTGTACATGTACATTGCAAGCCTGGAAATAATTTTTTCACTGGTGCCTGACAATAACTTGGTACCTGACATTTGGAATGGGATGCCTGACAAAAATAACGGGCCTCAGCGGCCTATTTCATAATCAGCACTACAAAAGATATAACCTACTACATGCACTACCAACACAGCTTACAACTGTATGATTAGGATTAGTTGCTTAGAATTATTATTAGCTAAAATGAAATAAATTTGCCAGAATGATTAACTTTGTCGAATTTATGTACGCAAGATTTGCTTTGGCTGAAAAAAAAAAAAAAAAAAAAAACCCCATCAAAATTGCTTCAACAACTTTTTAGTACCTACCTCCAAGGATATCCGCAGCATTATCTAGCTTAGCTAAATAATATATAGCCCTCAAGAGTATGAGGGCTATAGGTCGGCCCCAGTCACCTCCAGCGAGGGTTTTAGATAATTTTATTACGAATCACCCACCTCTGAAACTGCCGTACATCTAATCTCTATCCCCTCCTGCCTACTATTTTAAAATCTTGAGCACTATTGTGAAATAGTGACGCATATATCGCCGTCTGAATTTTCCAGTCGTGAACTTCGACTCTCTGTGCCGCCATGTTGGTGACGTCACTGTATATGGTTAACATGGCGCATTTAAAGTGGAATTCGACTGGAAAATTCAGACGGCGATATATTCGTTACTATTTCACAATAGTGCTCAAGATTTTAAAATAGTGGGCAGGAGGGGATAGAGATTAGATGTACGGTAGTTTCAGAGGTGGGTGATTCGTAATAAAATTATCTAAAACCCTCGCTGGAGGTGACTGGGGCCGACCTATAGCCCTCATACTCTTGAGGGCTATATATTATTTAGCTATATCTAGCTGCGCTTAGTTATGTAAAATGTATGGGCATGCACCCAAAATGAATACACAAAAAATGATACCTTCAATATTTCTTAGAAAAAACCCCAAAACCAAAGGTCTTCTGTTGAAAATCCAAGCAAATAAATCTATGCCTCTCAATTACAATTAGGAGAATCAACCACCCAAGATTGTTCATTTTATAACCTTGGAAGGGCCTTGGAAATGGTCATTTTCCATTGAGAAGTGATCGTCAGATGCGACGTTGTTGTTGTTGCAAAGGTCAATTTCTGAGTCTAAACTTGTTTGTCCGCGGTTTTGCAGTTCAACAGTAATTGCAGCTTCTTACGTTTTGTACATCAATGTCTAGTGTACCAGTTTTGCTCGGTTTCGGGTGGCAGCTAGCTGTAAAATATCAGATCAGCATCGTTTGCTGCAACAATTTGGCATGTGCGCCAGAACGATCCTGTCAGAGGGAATCCCAGTTCAGGGATTTCCCCACAATAATGATGACGTCAGCAATAATGAGAACATGGCGTTCGGCGATAATGGAAGCGTGGTCGAGCAGGAGACTTTGACCAGCCATGCTGGACAATTGTCATTGCCAGTTTGACGAATAAAAGTGTTTTATTTTCAGCTTTGAAATAGCGTGAACTTCCCTGCTCAAAAACAGTGAAAAACTGCTGCGACTGATTAAATTTTCCAGTATAAAATGGCACCGGACAAAACGACCAGGTCCGAGTAATTTGTGCCCGTCAAAGCTTCATTCGGTGTCGGACATTGTCCGTGACCGGCCCGTTATTTCCAGGCTTGCATTGTATATACAGTCATACATACCAAATCACATACAGTATATTCCTTTATAGTATTTACTAATAGTTTTTGACATTATTTTATTTCAGAAGTACAATATCAAAATAACTGGCGGGGGAATCTCGCAGTACCGAACCCCTGTTAGTTTTTATACGCCCGCCAAAAAGGCGGACGTATTATGGGATGGCGGTTTCCGTCCGTCTGTCCGTCCCCCGTGTCCGGTCTATATCTGGAACAGTTTTCTATTTACAGTTCCAATTTTTGGTGAGTGGATACCCTACGGGGAGACGATGTGTCGCGTACCAAAATGAAGGTCAAGGTCAGAGGTCAAAGGTCACTGGCCTAAAAAACAGGAAATCACTGAAGTGTTCCTGTCCGGTCTATATCTGAACGTTTTCTATCCACAGTTGCAATTTTTTGTGAGTGGATACGCTAGGTGGAGACGATGTGTCGCATACCAAAATTGAGGTCAAGGTCAGAGGTCAAAGGTCACTGTTGCCTAAAATCAGGAAATCATTGATCATTGACAGTTTTCTATCTACAGTTCTAATTTTTGGTGAGTGGATGCCCTAGGGGGAACGATGTGTTGCACACAAAATGTAGGTCGAGGTCAGGAGGTCAAAGGTCACTGACACCAAAATCAGGAAATTATTAAAAATAACTTTTTTTGTGTCAGTAGATACATGAGGGGGACACGATGTGTCACATACCAAAATGTAGGTCAAGGCCGAAGGTCAAGGTCACCGTGACCCCCAAAATCATGAAATTGTTAAAAATCATGATTTTTTGTGTCCATTGATACACATCCTCATGAGCCAGTGTATCGATCGATCTGTTAGGATCGATACACTGGCTTGGTTAGTTACCCATATGAGTTCTGGATATAAATAGATAAAGAGGTTTCCTCTAAATCAACCCAATCAGTGAACGCGCTAAGCCAGTTGATTAGGCCAATCCGCTGCTGGGTATGAGATATGACAGGATTGAATTTCATTGCGGACTCAACTGCTTTGATGTCAAGTTGAAATCAACATCAGAAGTCAAAACAAAAACTGCAAGCTTGGGATACCGACATGCTTATTCAAAACAAGCGCGGTGGATGAAATTTACGAGATTGTATAATGGAGGCGTCGACTCAAGAACTCACTCGAAAGACCAAAAATGTCAAGGTAAACCCTCCCCAAGGTTTTAGGATTTACCTGGACTTGTGAAGATGATTGAGATATTGAGGGAAGACATTGTGTCGTGTACCAAAATGTAGGTCAAGATTAAAGGTCAAGATCACTGTGACCCAAAAATTTGAAATTATTAAAAATAACCTTTTTTGTGCCAGTAGATACATTAGAGGGACATGATGTGTTACAAATCAAAATGTGGGTCAAAGATCAAGGTCTCTGTGACCCAAAACTCAAGAAATCATTAAAAGTCACATTTTCATATACCTGACGAAGACGAGATCATGTAATGCGATGTTGCATTCTGTCCATTCACCCATTAACATTAGTTGTCCATGCGATATCTCTAGTTTCAAGGTATGGATTGATAACAAACTTTGGGTATATCTTACTCGCATTGCAAAGATAGATCAATTTGTCAAAAGTCAAGTTTAGCTGCCTATATGTGTTAGGTTGGAATATTCAGACTTGTCTCCCCTACATGTATATGGCATTTGTCCTGTGGAGTTGTCTCTCATGTTTGATACATGTAAGAAATGGCTACATTTACTTAAATTCTTGTGAAATAAAAACCATGCATTTACTAATTTAATGGGGAGAGGGGTCCTTTATGAACTTTAGACCTGTTTATTAACTGAAGAACAAAGGTTTACTTCATCACTTTCTTCACATCCTTCTACCTTCATGGAAAATTTTCTCGCCTGAAAGGAATCCATTTGAAAGAAAACTACTATTTTCTTGTGTTTCTTGTATTGTCGATTTCAGTGTGGGATATGTGAGCTCTCGACTCTTGTTTCAAGGTCACCTAGTTACCAAGAGTTCAGCCCATTTTAGTTTATCATTCAATATAAGATGTGATGTATGTAACATTCTCAGAAGCATAAAAATCGTAGACCTTTCTCTGGATTGCTAGCTACCAATTCGGATGAAGGCCATTAACAATCTAGAAATTCAGACCAGTGTAATTCCAGATATACGGGCGTATATTGAAGCCCCTTGGGCTCTTGTTAATTTCATATCACCTTAAATGAAGGACGCCATTTTCTTAAATTTTATCAAATTCTCGTTGACCCTGAAGCTTTTGCACAACCATATCTGTGTCCACACATTTAACTTACTATATGAATCAGTTTGTGAGCTCAGTCTTTACCCGTGCACATTATTATGGAGCATTACAGTATGATTGGACACAGTTGTCATTGCCTTCTTTTATTTGCATACAAATGTGAAGGTTTACCACAGTGTAAGCAGCCCTCGCAATTAGCCACGGCAAACGGCAATTGCCGTGGTAAATGCTGGGGTAAAATCACTTCGCGTCGGCAGTTTTTTTGCCGTGGGTCGTAAAGTGATGTTGTTGTTGTCAGTAAACAACATACGGTCGATGGTAAAATACATCTCCTTGAACTGGCTTTTCTTGCTAATAAATTTGGTTTTAATAAACGAGACAGCTACTGGTGCTGTGGTTGTTTGATTGCATAATTTGGAGACATCGGTCAGCAAAATGCACTTTTCCAAGAACTGACAGACAGCCGATCATTCCCGATCTAGAAAGCACAGATCTTCAATTGGATGTCTGTCACTCTCCAGCATGCAGGGCATTTCTCCACTGGCGTTTCTTCGTTGTCGCAATAGCACAGGCGACCGCATATGAGGAGAGTGCTCTAGGGAATGGTGAGGGTTACGATGAAGGGGAATTGACGTACAGTTAGGATTATGTATTACATGTATTGTATTATGAATGGCACGGCAACCTGAAATAGTGAACTGAGTAGTAATCTTAAATTAATTAATTACAGCTGGCACTAAATATCTTATATACTCCATGTTTTCATACATTACCCGGAATATAATTTGCCCGACATTTGGGGTTACCGTACTCCACGTAAGCCCCTACAATCATGACAATTACCATTCTCCTGCACAGCGGTATTTAAAAGTTTTGACAGTGACCATTTGTTTTGCTTTGCCATCGTACGAGAGCATGACGATGCTGACGAAATGGTGAAATTTGAGGTTGTCGTGCATAAAGCCTGAACTGGCGGACAATGGTGGAAACTGTGCTTCAAATTTGCTTTACTTTTTGAGGCGTGCAAGATCGGCCAACATGTTACGACCACGTGGCTTTGTCACTATCGCCCTATCGAATAAATGGATAGCTGGAACCTGAGGTAATAAAAAACTGGAATGCCTCCGGCTGACTATACGGGCAAGTTCGCGGCACACCAAGAAGCGGCAATAATATTAAGCTGTCGTTGGATGTGCTGAACATTCTGGAGGCGGCAGACAAAATCTTTACCAGAAGGAGTTAGGAAAATCAGAGTTTTTATTCATTCTTGTTTGCAAAGAAGCCAAGGCAAAACTTAAAATATTGTTTGTTTGATTAACCCTACAGGCCCCCACCTATAACTTTAGTTATGCCCCCCCTCTAACTAGAGGGGGGGCATATAGCGATCGCTTTGTCCGTCCGTCTGTCTGTCTGTCCGTCTGTCCGTCCGAATTTCTTGTCCGAGCAATATCTCGGTTAATATTTGATGGACAGGATTGAAACTTGCATGGAATGTGGCTAGTGCCTCGTAGATGTGCAGCGTTGAGTTTTTTCCGAGTTCTGGTATAATTTTCAAGAGTTATGGCCCTTTTTCTGAAATCTCTGTGAATGGGACTTGTCCGGGCTGGATCTTGGTTAATATTGTATGGACAAGTATGAAATTTGCATGATATGTGGTCAGTGCTCCACAGTTGTGCAGCGTAAAGTTTCTCCCCGTTTCGCTTATATTTTCAAGAGTTATGGCCCTTTGTTCCTGAAATCTCTGTGAATTGGGACTTGTCCGGGCTGCATCTCGGTTAATATTGTAGGGACAATTATGAAATTTGCAGCATATGTGGTCAGTGCCCTGTAGTTGTGCAGCATGAAGTTTCTCCGCGTTTGCTTATATTTTCAAGAGTTATGGCCCTTTTTTTCTTCAAATCTTTGTGAAGTGGGACTTGTCCGGGCTGGATCTCGGTTAATATTGTATGGACAATTATTAAATTTTCAGGATATGTGGTCAGTGCCCTGTAGTTGTGCAGTGTGAAGTTTCTCCGCCTTTCGCATATATTTTCAAGAGTTATGGCCCTTTTTTCTTCAAATCTTTGTGAATTGAGACGTCCAGGCTGAATCTCGGTTAATGTTGCATGGACAATTAAGAAATTTGCAGGATATGTGGTCAGTGCCCTGTAGTTGTGCAGCGTGAAGTTTCTCCGCGTTTCGCTTATATTTTCAAGAGTTATGGCCCTTTTTTCTTGAAATCTTTGTGAATTGGGACTTGTCCAGGCTGGATCTCGGTCAATATTGCATGGACAAGTATGAAATTTGCATGATATGTGATCAATGCCCCATAGTTGTGCAGGATGCTTCTCTGCTTTCGGTTATATTTGAAGATTTATGATCCTCTGTTTATCAAACCTAAAGTGAATGGGATATATTTATTTGTCCAGGCTGGATCTCAGTCCATAACCGATTTGGAAATGGCTATATATATATGTCATTCTACATTCCAAAGCAGACCACATAGGTCCTGAAGTATGAAATTGCCCCAAAAAGAGTTAATTGGGTGCAAAATTCAAAGTTTACTGATCGCTTCATAATATCACCACAATATACTCCTAAGGAATGTAGGTCTCATTTTCGGATTGGACGAAAGCCCTGGCGACCATCTTGCATCAAAACATTGTATTATCACTTGTTGGTCGATACTTTGAATATGTATTATGCGAGGCATGGCAAAAAAATTGACTGAAATAGAATTTTCATAATCATGAAGGCCTCCACCAACCAATACAGAACAGAACAATGGTGGGGCAGTGTCGGATTAAAGCGGAAGGGGGGGCATACAATTGAGCAATCTCTGATTGCTTCCTTCCTGTGTTTTTTTTTGTTTTACCTTTTTTTTTAAATTCATCTAAGAAATATAGGGTATTCCTGAAACTACATGTGTATCTGATATTGAACTGATATCTGTTAACCAGGAAAACTCAAATCCACACAAATGGTAATATTTTCTCTGTTTCGCACATCTCATGTCTCTACTCCCATGAAGCAATGAAAAAGTTCAATTGAAAACTAAAATTAAAATAATAAAACTAAAAATTTACCTACCAACGCATGGTTTGTAGCAAGGTTATGTTACCCCAAACAAAAAACTTTTGAATTTTTGCTCAATGGTCAGTACATATGACCAGAAGTTCATCTGTATTTTATGAACTTCTGATATGACAAAAATGAATGCATCCAATTGTAGTGGAAAATCTGTGAATTCCAGCAAACATCCTGGGCAAGTCATTTAATTATCGTAGTCAAAACTAGATCTACTGCAAAAAAAAATGCTGTGGTGAAGCCCTTTTTTGCCGTGGCCAATTGATTTCTCCTCATCAATTTTTTTGCCGTGGAGAATTTTCCTAATTGTGAGGGCTGGTGTAAGTGTCCCATTGCATGCTTGAAATGATAGATTTAGTCCTACTATTGCACTGTTATTAGCTTTGTTTGTTCACATGTCATCACACAAAGTTACACCAAGAACGTGCTCAAAATTGCACACCTATTGTTCCTAACTATACATAAACATGTATTCATCAGATCTATGCAATGGGATGTGTAGGCTTACTTTTAAAAAAAAATGTAATCTTTATTGGTAGTTATATAATATAGTTCCTCCTTCAATCCAACCTCAACATCACTAAATATAGAAATCATATTTCTTAATAAATTTATTATTTTAAATGATGTGCATTGCCAATGATGTGCAACCTCAAATGATGTGCCATCCTGAAGGGCTCAATCTTTTTGCGAAGCTGCATATATCTCTTATATGTGATACTAACCTATTAGGTAGGAGATGCAGTGTACATTGTAGGTTTATACTTGGTGTAAAAGACAAAGCCTACAATAGCCTGTCTGAGCTCAACAATGCGTCTAGACGTGACCCTTTTCAGCTGCACAAAAGCCTCAACAATGCGTACTTACACCAAGTATCGACCTGTTACATATACACAAACACGTCAAATCAACTACAATATGTTCCTTTATAGTAATTACTAATAGTTTAATGACGTTATTTCATTTCAGAAGTACAATATTAAATATTAACCCCTGGTGGTTTGGAATTTTGTGTCGCCTTTAATGAAGAACACCATTTCCTTCAATTTTGGTATCGAATCCCATTCCTCGTCATGATTTAACCTAAAGCTTTTGCACGAACCATATTTGTCCAGGCATTTCACACTCACATCTCAGACCAAATTTCAATTGTACATGTACACTTCTCCCTCACTATACCACGGCCCTTTATAGCGCGCGTTTCAGTTTAACACGGTACTGAATGTGTCCCCCGATTTTTTTGCCTAATTTGCACTCGTAAAAAAAAAAAAAAAAAAAAAATATTTTTGCACTCTTGTTGGTGAAAAAATACATGGGAAGGTTTTTTATTCACAAATAATAATGAATGAATGCAAAGTTTTACCTTTGAATAAAGTTGAATGAATGGTTGAGTGGCTTACATATAACAACGATGTTTGTGGTGATTTTAAAAATATTGTATTGTAAAAATAATTTCCCGTAAAGATTGTTTACGGGCGACTGGCGCACGTGGTGCTGATAAATTGTATACTGTGAACGCTTGGCCTTGAATAAAAGCCTAACTTGTTGTCCTGGCAGGAATCCTTGAGGCTTATAACACGTTTAATTATCATCTCTGTGTTAATTACTCGGATTATGAACACAGAAAATGAGTCCAGTTGTTCGCGGGAACAGGAAGTGGCATCTTGAACTCCGCGCACTTTGACCCTGCAGAGCGAGGCCCTGATAAAGCAAGCCGCATTTCGCACCTCAATAATCCGCTATTGTTTTACGTTATTTTGTATCGCGGTACATGTTCTAACATGTCTCTTCAAAAACCTTTATATACAATAAAAATTTAATCAGAAATCAAACAGTATCTTTACGATGTCAACCAACGTAAGAAAACGAAAAGCATTCTCTGTTCAAGAAAAGTTGTCCGCTATAGACCGCGTTAAGAAGGGGGAGACCCAGGCATAAGTTTCCCGAGATCTCAGTCTAGCTGAATTCACGTTACGGGGATGGCTAAGGAGCGAAGAAAAACTTCGTACTTTCGTGGACGAGACGGACGGAACCGATGGACTGAAGAGGAAAAAAAAACAGGACAGCAAAAGACCCCGCCTTAGACTCTGCCCTTTTCACCTGGTTTGCCCAAGAACGTGAACAGAAAATCCATGTCTTTATTTGTCTTACGGTGTGCTTGTTAATTATAGACTGGTTGCCCCACTTTAACGTACACATGGCCCAGTTTCCACGTGGCCTAGTTTCCACGTGACTGTTACCTTGGAGTGACAGCTGACACGAGGTCAGGCCGCCATTTTTGTTATGAGGACTCCTGGTGTTTCATTCAGCAGTGCGCGGCATTGACGTCGCATGGGATTTGAATGTGGAATAACATCGTAGTCCGAATTAATATCCAGCTAAATAAACTAACTGCAAGCTGGGATCTTCGAAGTGTAACTGTTTTGGTACATTCAAACTTTTTACGTGAATTATCGGACTTCGCGACCACTCACACTGCCGATTTTACTGGCATGTCTGAGCGATATCAACAAAGAAATAAACAAACAACTTTGTGAGTAAAATAAATAAATATTATTACTACGTTGACTATTTAATTTGTATGGTCCTCACACATCAACCAGTTCATTGTGTACCTGTCAAGACTTGAGCTATTGTTCATAAATAAACAACTCCATTATGTCCGCTTGTCACGCTGAGCTGTGTAACTCGCAGCGACGGGAGATTGACATCCTGACCATTTAACAAAGGATTCAATTTAGCGCGGTTCACGTATAGTGCGGATGATGTTTTGTCTCCCAATCGGCGCACTATATTGAAGGAGAAGTGTATTCATAATGACATGTATAAGCTTACTTTTGGAAAAAAAGGTAATCTTTATTTCAAGTTTTATAATATAGTTCATCTTTCAATCCAACTTCAACATCACTGACAAAGAAGTCAAATTTTTATAACAATATGTATTGTCATTGCCAGTGATGTGCAACCTGAAGGGCTCGATCTTTATGCGAAGCTGCATGTTATTGACAAAACCCAAAACGGCGAGCTGCCGGGTTACACATAACCCTTGTTTTTCAAAGTTTTCCATGTTTTAATTGGAAAGTTTTCAATCTTATTTGTATGGTACAACACGGAAAAAAAAAATCCTGGTTAATTTGAGAGGTTTTCATCGCATCACATTCAAAATTCCCAGTATGAACATCCTGACTGTAAAATTTCATTTTCAGATCAAAGGATGATGAATCAAGCGAGGCAGAAACGGACACCTCCGACAAGAGTCAGTCACGCGCTGAAGTCCAGAGTGTCAGCTCGGAACCCCTAGACATCCCTGAAAAGTATTACCAAAAGTCATTACGTCTAACATGTGAACAGATAGTAAGTACACGAGGATAATTATTATATTCTAGGGGGGCACAGTGCCAAGAAACTTATGATCTAAAATTGGACTGTCACAGAAACTCTGATTGGCTAATTTTTTTCCCAATTTTATCCAATAGCCAATGAGAATGCCATATTTCCTTTTGAAAATTTGAATTGACCAATCAAATGTTTTACAACTGGGATATATCCCATGATGCATCAGGGTTTCTAATAAAATTCATTCAAAGGAATAGCGACGTGTCAGATCAGAATATTCAGTTGGGGGAGGTGCAAATTGAAGTCATTGTCTATGTGATGTCAATCTATAGACGATTTGCTGGTTTAGCGATCATCAGTGATGGTCACACATCAGTGCACACAGTCGGGCAAAGTTGCAGGATGTGAAACCAGGCATGGTTTCTATAAGGGCCCAGGTCAAACAACTGGAGAAATGAGCAACGATTCTGTTTATTCAAAAATGACTGGACAGAAATATTTAATACTTAGTGAGATAATGTGAGCAAATACTAGGTTGGTATATGACAATTTTATTTATATCTTTCCTTCCATTTTCGTATAATCAGTGTTATTTCTCATTTGTTCCGGTGTTTAACCTGGGCCCTTATGGCGAACATGCCTGGTTTATGGCCTGCATCTTCACCAAACTGTGTTTGTTGAAGCGTGACCATGGCTTGTGTTCGATAAACCAGCATGATACGCCTCCTGGAAAGTGCTTAAAACTCCTGGAATTTAATTGCCAACCTGGAAAGTCCTGGAAAATGCTTAACAATAATATTAAACTCCTGGAAACTTCTTTAAGAACTACACTTTCATCTTCTGAGAGAACCAGTGATCATATGCCACACATTACTGTGCTAAAATTGTTCCTGAACTTCGTGAATATGCTCATCTTTGTTGCGAGTTATTGTACAAAAGTCTCCTGGACAATTAAAATTAGTGACCTGGAAAGTCCTGAAAAATTCCTGGAATTTCTTCCTGCTGTAAGTGTATGAACCCTAAATAATGACAAAAAATCTGGAGAAAGAGATAATGGCTTATAAGGAAGACTTTAATGCTAAAACTTTGAATATATTACTATTCCGGGGTTAAGCAGGCATTTGTGGACAAAAGGACATTGATTGAGTAAAATATTTCAATATTACCAATGTGCCTCAGTTACTAACGTCAATATATAATGTATGGACAATGGGATCAATTTGCATTGACAGCTAATGATTCAGATCACAGAACGTTGTCGTTCTTTAAACATGTTAAATAGATGAACATTCATGAGAAGACCTCAGACTGGTGTGTTATTATATTTAGCTCCTTGTTTATATATGACGACTAGAATATATTGTGTTTTTATTGCCTCCAGGTCAAATTAAACTTGAAAGAGGGTGCAAACGAGGTGACATTCTCTGTGACGACGCAGTATCAGGGCACGACTCGCTGTACATCACACATCTACCTCTGGCGGTCCAATGACAAGATCGTCATCTCGGACATCGATGGAACTATCACAAAGTAAGTTTCTTTCCTTTTGTGAACTCATCTTTTTTTGGGGGGGTCCGAAAGCAGACAAGTCAAAATTTGATCGGACTGGCACAATTGTCATGTAATTTAGACTGCACCTCAAAGTAATTGAAAATTTTTTAAATTGATAAATTTTCATTACGAATCAAAAATTAAATTTGATCCATAAAGCTTGGGATTTCAATTTGTCTTCTTCAGTCTACCTGCTATATACACAATTTGTGTTGTATACCATTTTCAGTTGGCTTTTGTTGCAGACTGTCTGCAGATATTCTGCTGATGCCAAATCAGATGCAGCTATTCCTATTCTGTAACACATGTTTTGATAGGTCAGATGTTCTTGGTCACATCCTGCCCATCCTGGGCCGTGATTGGTCACAATCGGGTGTTGCCCAACTGTACACCAAGATAAGCAACAACGGTTACAAATTCCTGTATCTGTCGGCTCGTGCGATCGGCCAGTCCAAGGTGACCAAAGAATTGCTGCGGAATATACGCCAAGATAACTTACTTCTACCCGACGGCCCCCTCATGTTGTCACCTATCTCGTTAATCAGTGCTTTTCACAGGTGCGTGTTTTCTCATCATTCTCCCCGTCAGAGCTCTAAATTCCTGCCGACAGTGTAACAGCCTCTGAATTACTGTCTCTGACCCATAGTTCCTTCCACCATGTATCCATTGTTAAAATTCAGTGCCATTCACAAACTTATACATTTGTGAAATGTGTTCATAAGCTCAATGTTGATAGTATGCTCATGTAAAATTTTGGCGACACGCGAGGCCTTAAACTTTAACGTAATTTGGAATTTAACTAAACTTCACAATAGAAGCATACTGTTTGAATTAAGTGAGGCATTTGTTTACATTATAGCAACTACACCTAGCATACATAGCACTTGAACCAGTACAACGGGCAGGCCTACCTGCTGGTTACTCGACCATCACGTCTGATCTAACTCCTGTCCTGTTCACCCAGCCTCCGAGCTCTTCCCATTGGCTATTGGCATGTTTGGGCAATAAGCACCCTGTGCCAAGGGAGACCACTCATAACAAATGCCTATAATAAAGTACCAGTAGTCCCCCCTGCATTGGACCTGCTCATAGCCAATTATTATCTAAACTGATAAAGACGGTGAGAAAAACTATTCTCACTACAACATGATGGGAATTACATGTACATTGAACATATCGTGCAGATAATATGGATAGGTTGCATGCACTTTTAGAGGGAAATAAATCCAAGGGCTGTTACACTTACTACACGAGGCTCCATAATTGTCTGACATTGAGAAAATGATGCTTTGTATTAGATCAGGATTGTTTGCGGTCATCTGTATAAATTACTTCCATGTATGTACACATGGCAGTGTGGCTAACGTCACAGGACCTACGAAGTAGGGTAGGCATTAGGACTCCGATGCGCACTGAACTCTTGGACCCCTCCAAGTTGCAATCCTGCCTAAATTAAGAGCACAGCCCAAGTCAGAATCACCAGTGATTTTCATCAAAAATTCACCAGAAATTTTCATCAAAAGGAGATCAGCTCAGAACTTGATAATACACCTTCATGCCAAAAAGGAAGGTTCTAATGTCAATGGTAACTACTTATTTTGCCGACGAAAGGATTTAGATGAACTCAATCACTCACTCACTCACTCATTACCGGACAATTTGCAAATGAGAGCCTACTTCGTAGGAAAATTTTGGAATGAAAACATCAAGATTCTTTGTGGCTGCCATTTCGAATTCATCCAACAGAGCTCCAGAGATTAATATTGCAAATCCCTAGGATGAACTTAGACGGTTGTCAAGTTTTGTTACTTAATTTTGTGAATTGAGGAGAAAGCCTACAGTACCAAGTAAGGTTAGACTATTGCAGTAGATTTTATTTCATACTTTTCATATGTTTGGCACAGAATTTGTTAAACCTAAGGAAAATATGTGACTTGTGTTCAGGTTTCTTTGTGATTAGAAGCTCCATACACATATCAGATGCATGTATTCTTTTTCTCCTCATGTTCAAAGGGAGGTAATTGTGAAGAAACCTGAAGAGTTCAAGATCAGCTGTATGAGTGATATAGGTCAGCTCTTCCCTCCGAATCACCGACCCTTCTATGCAGGCTTTGGGAACAAAATCAATGTAAGTGGACAGCTCTAATATTTGTAACTTACCCCAACGAAGATAGGAGATTACATCTTTTGTTAACATAACAAACTCGTAAGAAGTGAATTTATACGAACCACAGCTGTAGTCATGGGTCAGGCTATGCTTTGTTCTCTGTATCGGGTTAGGGTTTTGCTAGGGTATGTTTGTTTGGGTCATCATCGCCGTGCATGCTGTGTGACCAATAAGGTTCGGTGCGACGTTAAACTTCAACCAACCAACCAACCTCTGTATCGGTGTCTAGCAAAGACATGTGCAACTACTTATAGTGCAAAAGTTCGAAGTTGAATAATAAAAACAAAAAACATTGAATTAAAAATACTTCTAACATTCTTTGCTCAGTGTATCATTAACTATTCAGTGTTGTGTGATCTCCAAAGCTTTGCATTAATTCAAAGTTTCATGTTTCCATTGTAGGATGTTTATGCTTACAAGGCCTTGGATATTCCTTTCTCGCGTATCTTCACAATCAACCACAGGGGTGAATTGAAACATGAAAAAATTATCACCTTCCAATCGTCGTAAGTACAGTGCATCTAAGAAGTTCAGGCCAAAACAAAACTAGAATTATGGTTCTCAGTGATTTTATATTTCAAATGGGGCAGGTTGTGCAACTTGTGGTTTTATATTTTATTTGTGAAATTCAGCTCGTGGTGGAAAAAATACATATAGTCAATAGTTTCTCCAACAAGGCACATTTCACTGACACCAACTATCCCCCAGTTGGCCACAACCTTCCCCTCAGTTGCAACATGAATAGAGTCGTGGGTAGTCTCAATTGAAAGTTCTGACTGCTCAGAACCATGTCCCTACATACCACACCTGCTGCCATCACCTGTATTCAGAATGAATGAACTGATGATCGATCAACTTAAGGGGGCAACTCTAAATAATCAAATTGGATAAGAGTTGCCGCCATTGATATGATCATTCCAATCTCAGTAAACTCGCATATAATATCATGGAATATTAGATCTGACTTGTATAAATCCTGTGCGAATTTGAAACTACATTTGTTAGCCAATCAGATATTCCCTGATTCACCATTTTGGTTTACCCAGATTGATCATTCTTGGTGCAGCCCTTCTAAAACATTTTATGGCGTTGACTTTGCAGAACAATGGGGCCACTAATCCCTGTCGTATTGTATCCCAGGATCAGAGAATAAAGTTATTTTTACTCTGGAAAATTTTCATGTACCTTTTCATACAGGTCTGTCTATCACTTCATCCCAAGTGAACAAAAGAATTACTTTCTACCACTTCCTGTCTCATTGCCCATGTGCCAATCTTCTCAGGCAACAAACTTACTCTGTAAACTTCACTCCTATGCATGCTAAAAAATCAAACAGGATCCCTTCTTCCATGTTAGGGCGATCCCGCTCTCTAAAATGGAGGTAAAAAAGGTCGTTTTTGCTCAATAACTTTTGATTCCTTCTTAACCAATGCATCAAAATTTCAGGCGCACTGATTTATCTATTATTCCACTGTCATAAAATTAATTTGCCACGTGAAGAACCAGCCAATGTTGTTTAAAAAGCGCAAAGGATGTTTGGCCTATTATTATGCAAATTACATAGATGACAATTTACTTTTTTTACTACCATTTAATGCGGATAGATATGTCTGTATGTGCCTCAAAAGGATTTTGCTGAATTCGTAATATGAACTGATTTATTGAGTGAAAACAACCCTTTTTACCTCCATTTTAGAGAGTGGGATTCCCCTAACCTGTTATACAGGGTAAGTGAGTAGTAGGGTTTAACGTCGTTTTCAACCTCATTCGAGTCAGATCACGACGGCTAATCTATAATCATAGTCCACATCGCCACTGGGAAATATACTTTATACTCTACAATTACTTTAGGCAATGTGTACTCTTAAATTTCAGCTACCACAAACTTGTAGACGTTGTCGACCATTTCTTTCCACCATTACAACGCATCTCTGGGAACACGGGTCTCCAGTCAGAGGTGTTGGTGCCTAATGAATTCCGCTCCGTGTCTTACTGGAGAGACCCCATGCCTCAGATATCCGAAGATGAACTCGTGGAGGTGAAGGTCACAGAGCCAAAGGTCACTGCCAAGACCAAAGATTCTACCGGCGAGAAGAAATGATGGGGATGTACATGTATGTCTTGGAAGGCTTCAAGTGGTCGGGTAGTGCAGTCATCGTTGACCAAAACGATTTCATGGATGGAAGACCGGAAACTTCAAGATATTCCTGCAGTGCTTAAAAATGTTCCAAAGAGGGTAACTCGTTTAGCATAATGTTTTATGCACGATCATATATCTTCAAAAAATCTACTGAAGTCCACAAAATCATTGTTTATTAAATGAAAATGGTTTGTTTTTTCCCCGACAATATTATTCATTTCTAACATTGTATCAGATTACAATGTGTGATATCTTGTTACATTCTAGGAATGTTTTGAATCCATTGGTAACCCTGTTCATTTGGGTTCGTTCGATTTGCTCATCAAATAGTTCACATAGTGTAAATATGTATGTATTTGTACATATCAACAGGTGCATGTAAATATGTATAGGTATTGTGTAAAAAAAATGGGAATTTTTTGTCCTTGAATGGAATGGTAGACTTGAAGATGGAAAACTTGAAGAGCGAACACAGTAGAAATTTGGAGTTGCATTGAGCTTTCATTGTATGTACATGTTACAGTCCTGTCCTACTAGGAGTTTCTGATACAGCTATCAGTTTTGTCCAGTTCCATGTCCTGCCTGAATCCGTAAGGTCTAAATCACAGCAAAGCTCGGATGTTCGGAGCACATTCAGCTTTTGAAATTCCCAATATTTAAATCATCTCCAAGTTCGGCTCATTAAAATTAATAGTTTGTTTATCATCGCTGTTCATAGGTTCAAAATGACCCCAATACGATAAGGCCAAACAAAATAATATGTGTTTACTGTTACCCGACCCTACCTCGCAAAAATGCGCCAATCCTCCGTCTCTTTGCAACTTGGGGAAAAAACAACTGACCAAAATCTGGCGACCCAGTCCGTTTTTTCCGGTTTAACTTTTTGAACACCCATCCAATGCTGAAAGACCTCCGCTGTGATGGGTCGATTGCTCTGTTGTGCCTCTGCCAATCAGATATCCACTTCCATCTGATGTTGCCCGATGCAGCCAACACGACGGTAGCATCCACATGGTGAAGGCTTGTTGATTTGTAGATAATTTTTCGGTTTAACAGATGATGATAACATGAACATTTGACGGAATATTCGACCACATCACATTTACACTGACCTACATATATGGGGGAAAAGAAAATTTGAGCAATTTTTTTTTTGCGATGTGCCTAAAAAAATGTCATAAAATTTTGGAGTAAATAAAAGAAAAACATCTACCTACCTACCTATTTTCAAAATGCATATAACGGTAAACACACATATTTTCTTTGTTTGGCCTAAAGTAAAAAGTCCTGGAGTGTCAACTTTCAAGTTTTGTCCTTCCGAAGATAGACATGATAGAAGCAAAAAACTAACAGCTCTCTCTCACCCCCCCCCCCCCAAGGTAGGGTTAAATTGAAATGCTTTTCCAGTATTTCATGAAAACTACTATATACATGCATGTATGTTTATCACTGGTGATATTTGGCATGAACTTGTACTCTCATGATTCCAAGCTCATTTCTATAATTACAAATAGGTATGAACAATAGTTTTAGTTTTGTGTCTGTATACTGTCATAAAAGTATTGATAACGTATCTGTGGTATACCGTATTGCCTAACTGTGGTATTTCATATTGCCTAAACATGCTATTAAAATGTGGTATTTCATATTGCCGGACTGTGGTATTTATCGTGATTGTCATGATTGTGGGGCTACATTAAGTTTTGTGATGTGAAACGGATGAAAATGGCTAACAGCATTTTTAAACAGTATGTGTATCATATATTGTATTAATACCATCTTTGAGGAGGTAGTAGCAGGATTCTTTCATGGTTAGCCGAACATTGATACGATAATAAGGCTTTTTTCAGATTAGGGCCAACCATCAGTTTGGTATATCAATATCTAAAAATTTATCTTTGCAATATGACATTGCCGAATTTGAGGATTTTGCATAGATTATTTCAAAAAACCCTCCAGCGCGTAAGTTTTGCTACCTTCCTGGCGTGTCTTCTTCGAAAACTTATTAATAATCTGTAACATGGAATGATGCATCAAATCCAACATAGAGCTTCTTTTCAGGATTATACTAAGAAATTTCATTAATTTAAAATCTCCCCGTTTAGCAAAACTCACCGTTTTGCCCGAAGAACTTCTGCAAGAAATGGTTGCTGCTGATGAAATTCTTAAACACGTGGTTTGGTCAGTTGTGAAAAGATTCATTGTAAAACAATAGAAATCAAAATTGAGTTTTTGACAGAATTCACACATAATTTCTGTTAAAAGTTGAATTTCGGGAATATTTCTATGATTATTTAAAAAGGTATGGGAAGGCAGCTTTGAATTATACCCCACCACCCATAGAAATTTTATTTTATTGGCCTTTCCAATGCTGTAACATGGATTGAAGGGAATTTCCTCCCATGACCCATAGAATAAAAAATTTAGTGCCTTCCTCCCCTCCCATACCTTATTAAATGGAACAGCCCTTACATGTATATGAATAACTTCACCATAGTTGGTCAATGTTTGATCACAATAGTACTTTATCATGTCGAGTATGATATTAATGATGCTACTACCTCTTTAATTTTGATCGAGTTAATTAATATCCAGTCTTCTCTGTTTGTGATGATCAATCAAAAGCATGTCTGTTTACATGTAAAGCTGATATCCATGTGATCGTCAGGGATGTCAAATCATGTTCGCGAGTTTTCTGTGATGTGGTTTGGGTATGTCATGTGATAAATGTCAGTCAGTGACAACATCCTGGCACCAGAGGAATGTGATAAATGTTAGTCATAACATCCTGGCACCAGAGTAATGTGATAAACGTTAGTCATAACATCCTGGCACCACAGGAATGTGATAAACGTTATTCATAACATCCTGGCACCAGAGGAATGTGATAAACGTTTAGTCATAACATCCTGACACCACAGGAATGTGATAAACGTTAGTCATAACATCCTGGCACCAGAGGAATGTGATAAACATTAGTTATAACTTCCTGGCACCAGAGTAATGTGATAAACGTTAGTCATAACATCCTGGCACCAGAGGAATGTGATAAATGTTAGTCATAACATCCTGGCACCACAGGAATGTGATAAACATTAGTTATAACTTCCTGGCACCAGAGTAATGTGATAAACGTTAGTCATAACATCCTGGCACCAGAGGAATGTGATAAACGTTAGTCATAACATCCTGGCACCAGAGGAATGTGATAAACGTTAGTCATAACATCCTGGCACCACAGGAATGTGATAAATGTTAGTCATAACATCCTGGCACCTGAGGAATGTGATAAACATTAGTTATAACTTCCTGGCACCAGAGTAATGTGATAAACGTTAGTCATAACATCCTGGCACCAGAGGAATGTGATAAACGTTAGTCATAACATCCTGGCACCACAGGAATGTGATAAACGTTAGTCATAACATCCTGGCACCAGAGGAATGTGATAAACATTAGTTATAACTTCCTGGCACCAGAGTAATGTGATAAACATCCTGGCACCAGAGGAATGTGATAAATGTTAGTCCTAACATCCTGGCACCACAGGAATGTGATAAACATTAGTTATAACTTCCTGGCACCAGAGTAATGTGATAAACGTTAGTCATAACATCCTGGCACCAGAGGAATGTGATAAACGTTAGTCATAACATCCTGGCACCAGAGGAATGTGATAAACGTTAGTCATAACATCCTGGCATCAGAGGAATGTGATAAACATTAGTTATACATGTAACATCCTGGCACCAGAGGAATGTGATAAACATTAGTTATAACATCCTGGCACCAGAGGAATGTGATAAACATTAGTTATAACTTCCTGGCACCAGAGTAATGTGATAAACATTAGTTAAAACATGCTGGCACCAGAGGAATGTGATAAATGTCAATAATAACATCCTGGCACCAGAGGACTGTGATTAATATCATCAGTCGCAACATCCTGGCACCAGAGGAATGTGATAAGTTAGTCATAACATCCTGGCACCAGAGAAATGTGATAAATGTTAGTCATAACATCCTGGCACCAGAGAAATGTGATAAACGTTAGTCATAACATCCTGACACCAGAGGAATGTCAAACTAGAAAAGTGTGACAGGGGAAAAAATCTCATTTTGCCAGACTTGAAAATCTCTGATGTTGAATTTTCCAAATTTTATCTGTTCAATGCTGTGCTATGCCATGTGATGTAATCCATGAATAATCTTGCATCCTAATTGGGGGGATTATGAAATACAGATATTGTGCTAGTGCTACATCCTGCACAATGCTTGGTGAATTGTCAAAATGTATTTGAGCTGCCAAGATAATATCTTGAAACATTGCTAGGCATGCTAGCTTGGTCTTGGTGCTGTAGACACCTGCTGACTCTGTAACCCTGCATGTGATCTGTTGGGTCATGTTGATAAATTAAAGCTGCTATAATATAAAGCCCATAGTGCCAATGATAGTCAATGTCTGTACAGTAGGCTCGTTGAACTCATTAGTTCGTTGATCATCTTGACAGCTAGGAAAGCGGGGCGGAAGGAGCAAATTTTATTTTTGTAAATTTGTAAATCATTCTCAAAGCATGCAGTTAATGCCTTGTCACATGGAAATATCATGGTCTGCTGACAAAATGAAGTTTCAGTAATACAGTAACCCCGAGTGGGCTTTCACGTGTCCTGGAGAAATAACTTAAATTTAATATCTGCCGATGCAACATAGCTGGTTTCTTTGAAAAAAAATAATAATCGACCGCCTTGTATAACATGTACAAGAAGCCAAGGTCTCTTGTTTCATGTGAAATGTACATTAAAATAATCAGTGATATTTTTATAAGCTTACCAAACATGCTAAAATATTATTCCGCATCACATTTTGTATTGCATGTATCTCAAGTGTGTTGCTTCAATCGTTGCCAATTTGCATGTTTTGTGTGCTTGCCACTGCATGTATTTATAGGAACATGTTGTAATTTCAGGAAAGTTAATACTGCTGTCCAATACAACTAGTCATCTGCAGTACCTTGCCAAGATACATCTGAATGACTATATAGAAAGTATTGGTTTATTTTCTGACCATCAAAGTTATAGCCGAAAATAATTCTGAAGAAATAAAAGTCACAAAAGTTGACTTTGGGTCTAGTATAGCCACAGGGTGATCCCAGAAGTACTGCATATCACCACATTTTCACGCCAGGCACGAACGAGACCGAAGGGCCGGTTCATGAACATGCATTTTTCCAGGAGTGCCATGGAGATTCATGTGTGCGCTCCAGATACCAGACGTGTATTTATAGAATCCCTTTTATTACCAGTACACGTAAGTTTACCGATATTTTAACGTAACTGTGCCATTGCTTGCTCAAAATGAGAAATATTTACGCGTAAGCTGTCGAGTCAATATTGCAGGATTTGTTTCCTGGCCCAGATCTGCTTAGCTGTAATATTAAAACTGAATTGCTCCTACATGTGCATGTACAATCGAGACCCGGTGACTGCCGTTTGCAAATTTGTTTTTATTATCAGCATTATTTTCCACCTTGTTCAAGCCTAGTTTTGTGTATTTTGCTTTCTATTTTCGAGGAGATATTGTGTATTATTAACCGGGTAAGCAGTTTTTGTGTACATTTCGCACATGTGAAATGGTTGAATGTTTTTGGTCGCAGCGTAACCATGGTAAATGGTATGTCATACATCTCTGACAGTAATTACAGTTGTAAAGATGCCCTTGAACATTGTAAATCCTTGTATTATATCCTCGAGTGTATTGGCATAATTTACTCCCCGATTTTAATGTTTTGTTTAATAACAGATTCCCTAAATTATTATCTCATTTGTATTATGATTATCTCGCTTGTAGAAAGTCTATATCAAGCAAAATTAACTTTCTGGCAATTCCTCTAATAATTCAATCGCAGGAAGTTGTGGAATTTTCCACCATAAAATCTGGTTGGCAGGGTTTATATGCCGACTGGAAAGTCCTTAAAACTACTGGAATTTAATCGCTAACCTGGAAAGTCCTGAAAAATGCTTAAAAATAAAGTTGAAACTCCTGGAAGAACTACACTTCCCTCTTCTGGGAGAATCAGTGATCTGATGCCACACGTTACTGTGCCAAAATTGGTTCGTGAACGTTAATTCGCCCATCTTTGTTGCAAGTTCTTGTACTAAAGACTCCTGTAAAATTAAAATTTTATTGACCTGGGAAACTCCTGGATTTTTTTCCTGCTGTGACTGAGTGTATGAACGCTGGGGTGGGATCAAATTTTCCTACGAAGTAGACTACCATCTGCAAATTGACCGGTAGTCAGTCAGTGAGTGAGTCCATCTGAATCCTTTCGTCCGCAAAATAAGGAGAACCGTTGATATTAGAACCTCGATATTTTTTACACAGTGAAACTGACCTTACTGACATATGCGTTCGTGTGCAAACACGGATTAACAAGTGAAGAAATTAAAACAATAGCACAGTTCATTTCCCGCCTAATCACCCACGCCAGCACTCAATCACAATAGATCTCCACTTCTTTACTTAGCTAGCTACTGTAAAGATCGTGTGTAAAGCTCCAGCGTATTACGGAAGGATTTTACGTTTACAACGAGTGATAACATCATCTACAAGTCTACAAAGCAACGAAAAGATCAAGTTGGGAAGTATTCTTGTGTATATCTGTCGATAAAATAATGGCCTCTATGTTCTGTTCCGTCTGTGGGAAGTCTAAATCAACGACCGACTTACATTCTGTTTGTCTTGCGTGTCGAGGCAATATTGCTTGTGATTGTACCCATAGATGTCAGGAGTGTCAACAATGGCCCGATGATTTATTTCAAGATTTAATGACCGGGTCTCGTGCGGGTTCCCTTCCCCCTGGTTTAATGTCGGAGACTAATATCATGACTCCGCCCTCCCATTTTATTGAAAATGGGACGGCGAAGAAGCCTGCATCGATTGGCAGTCCTTGGATGGGCCCTTTACGTTCTTTATTAGATAAAGGTATTGCGCCAAGCACTAGTACTTTTGTTTCTGATCTGTCCACAGGTAAAAGGAAGAAACAGGTAAAAGTAATGGGGTCCGTCCTAGATGAAGATACGGGAGAGTCAGCCGAGGTCACAGTGGAACTAGATCTTCCCGAAAGTGTGTCCCCCATGGAAATCGAGACGAACGAGATGAGGACCACTTTGACTCCGGGCATAAACACTGGTGACGTTGTAAGTACGCCCGTATGTGCTGTTGGGAATGATATCACTGGGGGGACTCCCGCTGGGAATACCCCGATATCTAATAATTCCCAGGTGTCGTTTGTTGGTCGTCAACCAATTTCGACACTCCCTGTTGCTCCAGGGGCAGCCTTAGGCATGGTAAGTGGTGCTGTAAATAACTATGGTATAATACCAGGTATAGTTAATTTCAGCACAGCAGACAATACCTCTGGTGGATATAGAGACAATGTATCCATGGTCTTACCAGGAGTAAACTCCACGACCTTACGTAATACCCCAGTCACGGGAGTTATCACGCAAGGCCGGGTAGGATTAAATCCCTTGCAATTGAACACCTCTGGGTTGACAAACGCAGGGGATCGAGGTCATTGTTCTGCAGGAACAATGCCAGTTTCACACTTAATACCTCAGAGTGTTAATAGAAACAATACGGCATTGTTCCAGTCACAACAGGGTATGACTGAGAATGGTTCTGGGTCGGGTGTCATAAACCCATATAGGGCTCATTATCAACTTCCTGTCAGCCAATTCCGGTCGCCTGCGGGTTCCGGTATGGTTAACTCCGGGATTCCGGTTAGGACTTTTCGTCCTTCCGGTCCCACTATAAGGAGGCCTGTTGTGACAAACACCGGTGGGTTGAGACTTCCGGTTCGTCCGGAAATGCAGTGGGCTAGGCCTATTGCATCCCCTTATAGGCGGGTCTCTAATAGTCCACAAATCAATACGGGAGTTCCGGTTATTGATGGTTCTCTGTCTGCTGTTATTCTGCAAAGAATGGAACAACAGGCAGCTGAACTAGATCAGTTCCGGCGACTCTTGACTTCCGCTTCCGGTACTGTTCAGGTTCCATCCCCGGTTCCGACACAGCTTCCGGTAGTATCGTCTGATCCGATTGATTTGTCTACTGACCCATCGATGAGACGTCAGGGGGTCGCGCAACGTCAATCCATTGAGGATAATGACAGTGATCATGATCCGGAGAGACGTTCATATTCAGAGGTACTAGAAGCTCTGTACGAGTTGTACCCTAATATGTCACGACCCCCACCGCCGACATCCTCTCGCCTACATACTATGGCAGAGGCTCCGTCGACAACTACCATGCAGACGTCGTCACTTCCTGCGTCAGATGCCATTCATGGTTTATGTTCCGTTCTTGATACGGTTTTAGCCCAGCCTAAAACAATGCAGGAACGTATTACAAGAACGGGAAAACGTGCACTCTTTAGACCGGCTTCCGCTTCGGCACCACTTCCGGTGGAGAAGCCCACGTCTAGAGCGTACGGAATTCATGATTCGGCATATGACTTTAAGGCCGCGGAACCGGAACCTGATCTTGCCGACATATGTAAAGGCAACAAGGGCAACAAGGTCCCTTCCAAGGTCTTGATCCCGCTAACTGATAAGCAGTCTTCTACTATTGAAGAAGCTGCGCGGCAGGGGGTAGCCATAGCCTCTCACATGGACTGGTTTCTAACGGCCATATCCACTGTGTTGAGCAGGTTGTCGCGTTCGCAGTTAGCAGCCAGTAGTAGTCCTGAGCTACAATTACTGGCGGATCTTCAGAACGTGGCTGCTAAAGCTAATGCTGATGCAATGGCTTTAGCTGCGTTCAATGCTGCGATGGTTGTTCATCTGAGACGACAAGCTTACTTGTCTTCCGTTGTCAACCATGCTCCTGATATAGTCATTCGTACTTTGAAGGAGCAATCGCCAGCATCTTCGCTGTTGTTTAATGGCATTATACCGTCTCTAAGGGATACGGTGGAG